>MCJB01033758.1:91827-235258 GCA_002018475.1 Nicotiana obtusifolia | reverse complement strand
CGAACATCTCCCTTGCAGCATGTTGTTCTCCGTAAATAGTTATGATCCCATCAGCCGATGGGAATTTCAACATTTGATGTAGTGTCGAGGGTACTGCCCTAATATCATGAATCCACAGCCTCCCGAGCAAGGCATTGTATCTCATATCTCCTTCGATCACGCAGAATTTTGTTTCCCGAATAGTACCGGCGGTGTTCATCGGCAACGTGATCTCCCCTTTGGTTGTCTCACAAGCCATGTTAAAACCATTGAGAATTTGAACTTCAGGACTAATCCAGTCTGTCAATCCGAGCTGTTCGATAACCCACAATCGGATTATATTGGCCAAGCTACCAGGATCGACAAGTACACGCTTCACCCTAGTTTTATGTACAAGCATCGATATTACTAAGGCGTCGTTATGGGGTTGTACGATTCCTTCTGCATCCTCTTCGTCGAAATACAAAGCTCCTTCCATCGTAAAATCCCGAGTGCGCTTCTCTCGAGTGATAGATATTTTGGTGCATTTTAACACTGGACCTTGGGGTGTATCTACCCCCACCGATTATCATATTGATGGTATGCTGAGGCTCCTCCTGATTTACTGGCCTACTCCTGTTCTCGTAATGGTTTTTGGCTCGGTCACTCAGAAACTCTCGAAGGTGTCCATTTTCGAGCAACCGTTCCACCTCTTCACTTAACTGTCGACAGTCCTCTGTCTTATGCCCATGGGTGCCATGGTATTTGCATATCAAGCTGGGGTCTCTCTTAGCCGGATCCTATTGCAGCGATCGAGGCCATTTGGTGTCCTTAATGCGACCTATGGCCGATATGAGAGTCGCCGAGTCAACGTTGAAGTTATATTCAGACAGTTGTGGTGCTTCTCGGTGACCAGAGGCTCTCTCGAAGTTATTTCTTGCCAATGGTCCTCGGTTCCTTCGATTAAGGTCATCCCTCCTTTCTCGTCTCGGGGAACCCTGCCTTACTGGAATGGCTTTTCGGTCTCCAGGATACGGTCGATGCCTGTCCCTGTTCGATCTTGGTTCTCGGTAATTATCTCTTCGAACCCTATCGTGAGTTCTGATGAGGTAAGTGGATCCCGAGGGGGCTCCAAGTTGATCGTCCTCGACCCTAATCTTCGATTGGTACCGGTTGTGAATATCTGCCCAAGTAGCAGTCGGATATTCAATCAAGCTTTGCTTAAGCTGTTGTGAAGCCGTTGAACTCTGAGCGTTGAGCCCTTGGGTGAAGGCCTGCACGGCCCAGTCATCAGTAACCGGCGATAGGTCCATCCGTTCCATCTGAAAGCGAGATACAAATTCCCTCAGCATCTCGTTGTCTCTTTGCCTAACTTTAAACAAGTCCAATTTCCGTGTCTCGACTTTGATGGCACCCGCATGAGCCTTTACAAAGGTGTCCGCAAGCATTGCAAAAGAATCGATGGAATTCGGGGGCAAGTTGTGGTACCAAGTCATTGCTCCCTTTGACAAGGTCTCTCTAAATTTCTTTAGGAGAACGGACTCAATCTCATCATCTTCGAGATCATTTCTCTTTATGGCGCACGTGTATGCCGTTACATGCTCATTTGGGTCAGATGTCCCGTTGTACTTGGGGATTTCTGGCATGCGAAACTTTTTTGGTATAGGTTTTGGGGCAGCGCTTGATGGGAAAGGCTTTTGCACGAATTTCTTCGAATCTAAGCCTTTCAACACCGGGGGTGCACCTGGAATCTGATCCACCCTCGAATTGTATGTTTCTACTTTTTTGTTATTGGCTTCAATCTTCTTCTCTCCCGACTCGACTCGCTTGGTCAGTTCTTCAAGCATCCTCATAATCCCGGGATTTGCCCTCTATCCGGTTTCGTTCGGTTGCGCCTCGACAGGTTTGTTTTCGGGGATGACTTCTCGAGAAGAACCGGCTTCAACCCTATTTGAAACCTGACTCCGACTTTGCTACTGAGCGATGGCCGCTTGCTGGGCTTGTAACATGTCAAAAATCATTTTGAGACTAATCTTGTCTCCATCGTTGTTTTGAGTTCTTGAGCGGTGTTCTCTTTGAACACTGTTTGACGGGCTAGAAGTCTGATCTACATCGATCGCCATTTGAGAATTGGCGTCGACTAGAATTTCATTACCGGTCACATTGTTATTTTCGCCCTGGTGATCGAACTCGCCATTGACGAACTGAGGCATAGATTGTGAGTGCGACATGATTGCGTCATAACCTGAAACCAAAAAGTTCTGCAAAGAACAAGCGTAAAATAGTGTGTGTGACAGAAATTTGTATCAAACGTTCACTATTATCCTTAGCACCACGGTGGGCGCCAAACTGTTTACCCTTAATTACGAGTAACAATTAAATTTATGTGTGATTTTAAGGATATGTGACTTGGCCTGATACAGTTAAAGAATGAACGATAAATAAAGACTAAATTCAATAAGTAAGAGAGTAAGAAAACCACCGATATTGATTAATTCAGCTATGGTAGAATTTTCTAAGATGAACGAGGATGAAATTAGTATTGATGAAGAGAATAGTTAAAATATGCTAAACTTTTGTATAGTGATCGTATCTTCTGTGTTCTTTTTACAGTAGGGCTGCCTCTTAATATAGGAAGGGAAAAGAATTATATACAAGGTAAAATACCTATTTACAGGGTAAAAATTCCCTAAAATTATTGGGTTCAACCTCTTTGCTGATTTGGGCCGTGATTCCCGCCGAGATGTTTACATGTCACGAGATTTTCGACTCTTCTATTATGTAAATCTGATATTTTTACCATAAGATATTTTGCTCGGACCGGTCTCGATAATCTCATCTCGAACGCCTTGGCTTCGAGCTTCGTTCTGACGATGTCTGACCTCGGACTCCCCTTCTCGATAAGTCGGTCCCGACTCACAGGAGGGCGACCTCAATTGACGCCGATCTCCAAAACTCTAAACCGGTGCTCCCTATGCAAGCTATCGTATTCGACCTCATACAACTATTTTTTTTACTAAGTGTTTGACAGATTATTTAAAAGTTATTTAAAACGTATACGAATTATTATTGCTAATAATAGTGCATGAGTGCCATTTTGCAATGATTACTAGAGTAAATAACTGGATATCCGAGCCCATACACTTGAACAAGACTTAACCTCCACGTCCCGCTTTCGTTTTCTTGAACCCACTCCTTCCCCCCCTCTCCCCACAACCAAAACCCCTAGCTATATCTCTTTCTGAAGTAACTAGCTAGATCAGTCATTTTACGGTACTGTCTCTGGGACCAAACTTTTTTTTTTTCTCTTACTTACAAAGATACTCCTAAGCTCTTTTTACGTTGCCGAATCTTGGTCGTATTTTCGTCAGTAGGCAAAGCCAAAAACAATTATCCAGCTTTCAGCTCCACTCCACCCCAACCCCTTAAAGGCACTGGGGTTTTGTGTTGTGAAGTTGTTATCCTTGTGGGGTTTATATTTTTGTGTTTTTGCATAAAAAGGCTTTATTGTGTTAAATTCTTTCCATCTTAAAAAGTTCTGTCCATAAAAGTTACTCGCTTAGTTTATTTTCACTTATTTACTATATTAAAAATATTTTTTCTTTTACTTGTCCATTCTAGTAAATACAAAAAAAGATAATTTTTTTTTATATTTTACTCTTATCATTAACTATTTATTCCTCAAATCATTTTCCTAAATTTTTGAAATGATTTCATTATTATGAGTAAAATTATAAAATACGTACTTCATTTACTTTTTTTAAAGTGAATGCAAAATCAAAAGTAGATAATTAAAAATGAACAAAGGCCGTATATATGACGAAGGAAAGTACTACTCCCTCTGTTTGAATATTAATTTAGATGATGTAGTTTGACTTGACACACAATTTAAGGAAAAAAAATATTTTTGAAATATGTAATCTTAAAAGCTTAAGGATGGTGCCATTGACATTTGTATGGCTAAAAAGACTTCTCATTAAAGGTAAAACGGGTAAAATAAAATATTTAAAATTAAATTATTTTTAATTAAATAAATGTGTTATTCTTTTTTAAACAGATAAGTGAAAAAAAATATATTATTTAAATTAAAGTGGAGAGTATAAAATATAAATGTATGCACCGAATTCAATATTGTAATAAGATATGTAAGCTGAACGAACCATCTCCTTCACTTAAGAGAGAAGAAGAAATGAAAGGTTGAAACTTGAAAGTGGGGAAAAAGAAATGCGCGGGGAGAGAAAGCTAAGGAGGGGACCAAAATAACAAGTAATTTTCTGCCCTGAAAAAAAATACTTAAAATCTTGCAGGCCCCTAAGTTTTGATCTCTTAGCTGGTCCTAAAAACCCACAAAAGTCAGTGTTTTTGCTCCGAAGATTTGTGCTGGGGCCGGTGGGGTCCAGCCAATGGTAAGTTCCTTTTTTAAAGAGTTTTTAACACACAAACTACGAAGTACTGATCTATATTTGAATGATGAGGTAGTTCCTAAGAAAGTGGTAGGGCCCCCCTAATACTTGTTTATTGTGTAGGTTAAAATTTGAGTTCCACAGTTACTCCCTCCTTTTTTAATTAGGTGATGTATTTTTTTTTTAGCCGTTTCAAAATAAATAATATATTTTTAAATTTAAAAATAATTTAATTTTAAATTTTCTATTTTATTCATTTTATCCTTAATGAAAAGATTTTATAATTACACAAATGTCATGATCTCACGAAGCTTCCCTTAAGCTTTTAAGGCCATAAGTTTTAAGAGCCTTTTTTTTTCTTAAACTCCATGTCGAGTCAAACTACCTTATTTAAACTGAAACGGAGGGAGTATTTTTTTAACTGTAAATCTTAAAGGAAACTAAAATCGGTAACAAAAAAAGTTTAACAATATTTACATCAGTGTCTTATCCGGGATTTGAAGTTACGAATTTTAAAGTGATCTCAAGTTAAGAACAAGGTTTACGGTCAAATATTTACTGATATTCAATTAAAATTTTTGAACACATACAAGATCTGGACAAAAGTTACTGGGTTCTCGAAAACTCGCATCGTAGGCTCTAGATCAACCACTAATTTACATATTACTGAAAATAAAAAATATTAGAAAATACATAAATTCAATCTCAGTAAATACAAGTAGGCTACTATATACATAAAATTGTCAGGTAATTGAGTATCGCTAATTCACCTTACTAATATTCTAATAGCACCAACGTTAATAAAAAATATATATAAAAAAAAACTCGATTTTCGGCCCAACCTAATATATGATGTCTTTCACCATGTGATACATTATGGTTCTTTCTTTTTGAGTGGGTTAAAAATGAATAATATTTTTAGATGCGGCACGTTGATATTATGCTAGATGAGTTGGTGAAATGACAATTTAATTGTATTTCTATTTAGCATTATTCATATTTTTTATTTTCTATGATATATAGACGTAATTAAGTTATTCTTTTGTTATAGAAACTATTATAATGACTTTGGTACAATAAATTAAAGGCGGAATGGCGATCCCTAGAATTAAGTCTAAGTTCATGATATCTTTCGTATTCGTGGCAATAACTCTAAAAACAGAATATACGAAGACCATGACCTGGTTTTGCTAATGGATCTACTGTCATAATTTCTTTCAAGCAACGTTGTAATTATCTCTAACTACTTTCATTAAAGCCATAGTGTACGTCAACAATGCAACATGATAAGTTGTCTGGTTTACAAAGCTCCAAACCATATATGTATAAACTTCATCACTTTGACCTTTTCATAGAAGTTATCCCCTCTCCTAATTTGGCAGCTTACAATAAACAAACAAATATAAATAAATAAATTAGTAAATAAATAAACATCGGTCATCCGATCATATTCATTCGGGCCCAAGCGTGGCACTCAAAAATTCATAAGTTCAAATCACGCCAAATGTCAATTTCTTTTAAAACATATCGTAGGTGCAATTACGTGGAGATTCAATGAAAATGATCATCAGTTCAGAATGCATGAAAACTACGTGGATGCATTCAACCTAATTTATTATCTTTTTCATATAATCAACTTCACAAGTGGCTATAAAACTCAATATCATCATAACCATCCCCATCTTTAACTCTTTGTGTCGTTTCATTAATCAATTTAATTCACTGCAAAGAAACTGAAATTAGTGTCACGATTCAAAATTTCACTATGATCATGATGACACCTAACCAAATTTATTAAGTAAATTAACAATCATAATAAACTAAAACAGGTCAAATATAAGATAAAGTGCAGTCATGATATAGATAAAGTAAGATAAATCTCAAAACATAATCGAAAATAAAAATACTATAATAACTCTCAAAATCCGGTAGTATGAAGTCATAAGCTTCTAAAATAAAGGTACAGCGGAGTCATAATACAGAGGTACAAAATACTTTCTGAAACATGAATAAACAATAAGATAATGAAGAAGGTGACTTCAAGGGTTTGCGGACGATCAAGAAGCACTACCTTGAGTCAGCTGCGTCAGCTACTAAACACCCTCCTGAGATTCGCTCGAGCCAATGCTAGAATTTACACAAAATATACAAAAGAATAGTGTGAGTACAAAAATAAGGTGTATTCAGTAAGTATCAAAACTAACCTCGGTAAAGTAGTGGCGAGGTTCAAGTCATAATAATACTCAGTAAAAAATAAACTTTTATAGTTCATGCATATACATAGCAAGAGAATTAAAGAAGATACAATATCGTAGAACAATATATTTTGACATAGCAAATTAACATGAATCATTCAATCTCAAATGCCAAGTCTAAAGCATATAACAAAGGTGTCACGACCCCAACTTCACTCCGTAGGATGTCGTGATGGCATCTAGTCCCTACGACTAGGTAAGTCTAACAAATAGTAATAACTTGACAAAACAATTTTCACAATGCTAGAAACAAAGCTAAATAACTGATAAAAACCTTCTGATACAAAACATAATCTCAACTGAACACCCTAAAAACCGGTGGAACTGAGTCATAAGCTCTACAGAGTATAACTAGAGTAACTACTACATCACTGTCCGAAAGTAAATATAACAGTAAATGAGAATAAAGGAACGTGACTCCGAGGCATGCGGACGCTGAACATGCATACCTTGAAGTCTCTAATAAAAAGCAGCTAGCAGGTAATATCTAACGACCGGCACAAGCAGATGTACCTAGATCTGCATAAAAATGTGTAGAAGCATAGTATAATACTCCACAACGGTACCCAGTAAGTGTCAAGCCTAACCTCAGTAGAGCAGTGACGAGGCCAGATCAAGACACCTACTAGGATATAAATAAGCAGTATGAAAATATAATAAGGATAAATAATGGAAAGCAAGAAATAACTAATAAAAAACAAGATAATAACCTGAACAGATACTAAAATCTAAACATGGGAATACGTAAAAGAAACAACTGAACAAAACCCAAGTGGTCATATACGGACAACAATTGCTAGAACAAATAAGAATGAAACAACAAGAAATATTTCCATCAAAAACTCTTTGCAATATGAAATTAACAGCAAGAATCACAACGAGGTACCGCCTTGTAATGACCGGACTCGTTTTAAGAATTAGCGTCCCGTTTAGTAGCTTAAGGTCTCGAGCAGCTTAGTATCAAGTATTATGACTTGCGTCAGTGGTAGAGTTTGGTATTCCGATGATTGGGGATTGGTTTAGAAGGATGTTTCTTATTTCGGAAGCTTAAGCAGTAAGAGTTGATCGGAGTTTGACTTTTGTGTAGACTATTCTAAAATGGTATTTTGATGATTTCAATAGCTTCATATGGTGACTTTGGACTTAAGCATGTTCAGATTTGGATTTGGAGGTCCGTAGGTTAAGTTGATGCAATTTGAAAAAAATTAGAAAGTTAAAGGTTTGGAAGGTTGAGAGGTCTGACCAGGAGTTGACTTTGTTGATATCGGGTTCGGATTTTATTTTCAGGAGTTGATATAGCTCTGTTACTTCATTTGGAACTTGCATGCAAAATTTGACATCATTCCGGATTGATTTGACATGATTCAGCGCGAGTTGTAAAAGTTGAAAGTTCATAAGTTCATTAAGTTTGATTTGAGGCACGATTCCTGGTTTTGATGATGTTTGACATGATTTGAGGCCTCGAGCAGGTCTGCGTTATATTTTGAGAATCATAACTTGGTCAACTCTTACAACTTAAAGCTTTCTAGTTAAGAATCATTCTTCCAAACTAATCCCGGATCACCTGGCAACCAAAATCGACAATTCACACAAGACATAGAACATCATACGAAGCTATGTAACATTTGTGCAGCTGATGAATTATGTAACATTCTATGAAAATGCTAAGAGTTACCTTCTATGAATTATGTAACATTTGTGCAGCTGATGTTAAAAGTGTTCCTTTTGATAGTATACTACTCGTGAGGTCATGGTTGACATTGTTTTAATGTTATGTTGCATCGTTGGTTCCTGTACATGTTGTTATGACTGGTTTTGGAATTCTATGGCAGGTGGATAAGCCCAATTACAGGGGAAACTCTAGCAAAATTTTTGAAAATTTAGGGAGTTAGTCAAAAATTGGAACTGCTGGTGTGTGTTGTACCAACTGAGTAACTTTGTGCGCTAATGGTGAAATTTTACCCTCATTTGAGGAATGATCCTAAGTGGGGGAGGATGTAAGGCCCCCTAAATATTTTACCTAATTCGTGGTGCCGAAATAGGCTATGTGTTGATGAATGTAGAGATTCTTTGTGGTGAGCTTGCGAGCCGCGGTACAGACGTTTTGGGTTGAACAGTGCGCTGGGAGGTAAAGGAAGATTTTTGGCAGAAGAAGACATTTATGCGACCCACTATGCAATCGCAGAATCACTCCGGGAAGCAGTATTGGGGCAAGTTTGGAGGAAGGTCACCGGTGTATTGTGTGATCGCATAACAGGTATGTGGACCATATAATGGCCACAGAGTGGGGCAGAATCGTGCAGTTCTGGAGGGCCATTTCACGGACCGTGGAAGCATTATGCGGTCGCATAAGCGACTGCAGATCTGTGACAGGGCTCCTTTTTTCTAATTTTTTTTACTCGACCTTATTTCGATATATTAGAGTGATGAACCACTTCTGACGCAAAAACATATATTCGAGAGTGAGGGAGTGCCAAAGAGTGAGAGGGGAAGTTCCTAAGATCATCACCCATCAATTCTTGCTCAAAGTTGAAGAAATTGTAAGAAGAATTCACTAGGTCTTCATCCTAGAGGTGAGTTTCTACTCCATAGCCCTCAATTTCGTTATTCAAATTGGAAATAGGCAATAAGCCAAGCAATTCTTGGGTGCGGGAGTTGTTTAATTTTACATTCATGTACTATCGAGGGTTGGAGAAGAATGTTGAGCTAAATTGGATAAATTTTGGGTAGTGGGATGGAGGAATCCTCCATAGGAGGTCCTTGAAATCATCGTACCAACCTAGTGTTTAATAAAATGCTCAAACGAACTGGAACCATAAGCTCTCTCCTAATTTGTGTTCAATTTTGCTATATTTCTAAATAGATCGAAGATGCTAAGAATTTCGGAACATTGTAGTAATTTAAAAATGCTCGAGGCAAGGTATGTTGGCTAAACTGTTCTCTTAAAATTGAAACCCGCAATGTCCTTGTAAGTCTTGTGATACCCTTTATAAATTGAATTTTTGTCAATGAAGCCTTGTGTCGAAATAATCATGCGTTCAGTATGTATTCCAAAGATACTTGTTATGTTGAGTTAATGTTTGAGAATGTGGTTTAAGCATGGGTTGTGTGTTACTATGTTACTATGTGGTTTGAGAATGTGGTTTAAGTATGTCAATTGTATAAGAAGTCACATGTGCCTAAGACACTAATTTGCTCAAGTATGTAACTAAAGTCTTAATCTGAAAGGCCTTGTTGTTTATTATCCATGATAATGATTGAAAATGGAATAGTGAGCTTGAATTATGAAGTATGGGCAATGTGCCAATAATGATATTGCGTTATGGCCAATGGTTTCAATAAAATGAATGACCTATAGAGGAATACAAATTGAGTGGTAAATACTATTAATAACAAATGCTTTGGGAGTCTTAATTAGCCACCGAGGAAGGGTAGGTCGGAACAACCTAACACTGAAACTACACATGCCGGTGTAAGAGTGATTGAGGGGTAAATTCCTGTGTTAATGTGATGAGACTGTTTCCCCTTATATGGGATGAGATTGGTGTGATGAGATGTTTTCCCCTTAAATGGGATGAGGTTATTGCTAGCTAGATGTGATGTAATGTCAACCCACACGACATTGTGGTGAGACGGCTTAGCCGATCGGGCTGAGATTGGACGCCATGCCGTGCACATGTTGGTGTGTTGAGTGTATATCTCAGGGTGAGACGGTTTAGCCGGTCAGGCTGAGATCGGACTCTATGCTAAAACACGGTGGTGTATCGGTACTAAAGATCTCCCAGCTTAAATTACCGAAACCTATTTGAAATTTATGTTTCCCCTAATGTGACACTTTGATATCGTTTGAGTCTGTTATTAATATCATGTTTTATTCTCCGTTTGCTATTGCTCGTTCTATTGAGAGGGTTTTTAGTTTTACATACTAGTACTATTCCATATGTATTAACGTTCCTTTAGCCGGGGGCGTTTCATCTTTAATGGATGCAGGTTGTTCCATAGCAGGTGCTTGATCAGTGATAGCAGCACACCCTCTCCTAAGCTGATTTGGTTAGCCCCACTTCATTTCGGTGTCATGTATCTTCTATCCTTTGTACATAGCATTTTGAGGTACATCCGGGGTCTTGTTGCCCACTTTAACTAAAAATGTTTTAATTATATCATCTGTCCCACTTTAACTATGATTGTACACATACTGTTTTGAACATTTGTTTAGGATGTAACCAATAAAATGAAATGTTGTTGTTCACATGACTTCTTACTGACTAATTAGGGAAATGCACTCTTCTTTTTATTTTGGGTGAGTTGGGTAGACGGCACTGTGCAGGCTTGCTCGACCGAGGTAACTCTGTTGAGTGCCGGTCGCGCTCCCCGAGGTCGGGGCGTGAATCGTAATACTTCTGGAGTATAGAGACATGGAACACCCGATGAACCATAGATAAACTAGATGGAAAAGCAAGCTTGTAGGCCACCTCCCCAATCCTCTCAAGGATCTCAAAAGGTCCGAACTTGCCCATCTTCCCGAATCTCATCACACCCTTCATGGGTGAAACCCAGAGCAAGACTCGCTCTCCAACCATGAATGCAACATCGCGAACCTTCCAATCTGCATATCTCTTCTATATAGATTGAGTTGTACGAAGTCGATCCTGGATCATATTCACCTTCTCCAAAGCATCTCGAACCAGATTTGTGCCTAATAACTTAGCCTCTCCCGGTTCAAACCACCCAACTGGAGAACGACATCGTCTCCCATGTAGAGCCTCATATGTAGCCATGTGAATACTCGACTGGTAGTTATTGTTGTAGGCAAACTCCGCAAGTGGTAGAGCTAATCCTAGGCGCCCCCAAAATCCATAACACAGGCGCGGAGCATATCCTCCAATATCTGAATGGTGCACTCAGACTGTCTGTCCGTCTGAGGGTGAAATGCTGTACTCAACTCAACCAGTGTTCCTAGCTCACGCTGTACAACCTTCAAAAAACGCGATGTGAACTGCGTACCCCGGTTAGAGATGATGGATACTGGTAAGCCATGAAGTCAGACAATCTCGCGGTTATAAACCTGAGCCAGCTGCTCTGAAGAATAGGTAGTCACTACCGGAATGAAATGAGTCGACTTGGTCAACCTATCCACAATCACCCATACGGCGTCAAACTTCTCCTGAGTTTGTGGGAGCCCAACAACAAAGTCCATGGTGACACTTTTCCATTTCCACTCAGGGAGCTCAAGGAAACCACCCGGTCGCTGATGCTCATACTTCACCAATTGTTAATTTAGGCACCGAACTACCTATTCCACTATGTCTTTCTTCATCCTCCTCCACCAATAGTGCTGCCTCAAGTCCTGACACATCTTAGGGGCACCCGGATAAATGGAGTATCGCGAACTATGGGCCTCCTGAAGAATCAACTCACGCAACCCATCCACATTGCGCACACATAACCGACCCTACATCCGCAACACACCATCGTCCCCAAATAGTAACCTCCTTGGCATTGCCATGTTGAACCGTGTCCTTGAGGACAAGCAAATGGGGGTCATCATAATGACGCTCTCTGATACAGTCATATAGAGAAGACCAAGAAACCACGCACGCAAGAACTCGACTGGGCTCTGAAACATCCAATCTAACAAACTGGCCGTCTAAGGCATGAACATCTAATGCTAATGGCCTTTCTGCTGCCGATAGACATGCTAAACTACCCAAAAACTTCGCCTTTTGACTCAAGGCATCAGCCACCATATTGGCCTTTTCGAGATGATATAGAATTGTGACATCATAGTCCATAAGTAGCTCTAACAACCTCCGCTGGTGCAAGTTAAGATCATTCTATTTGAACAGATGCTGTAGACTCCGGTGGTCGGTAAAGACCTCACAAGGGACACCGTATAAATAATGCCGTCCGATCTTCAATGCATGAACAATGGCTGCCAACTCCAAGTCGTAGAGTGAATAATTGTTCTCATGGGTCTTAAGCTGTCGAGACATGTAGGTAATCAACCTACCGTCATACATCAACACCGCGCCTAGCCAAACACGTGAAGCATCACAATACACAGAATAAGACCTTGAGCCCGTAGGAAACACCAACACTAGGGCTGTAGTCAAAGCAGTCTTGAGCTTTTGAAAGCTCGCCTCACACTCTTTGGTCCATCTGAAAGGAGCATCCTTCTAGGTTAATCTGGTCATAGGTACAACAATAGATGAGAAACCCTCTACGATACCCGACCAAACCAAGGAAACTACGGATCTCAATAGTTGAAGACTGTCTGTGCCATCTCTGTACTACCTTAATATTCTTCGGATCTACTTTGATCCCCTCACTCGACACCACATGACCCAAAAACGCCACCGAATCAAGCCAGAATTTAGACTTTGAGAATTTTGCATACAACTTCTCTCTCAATATCTGGAGCACAATCCTCAAGTGCTGCTCATTATCTTCCCGACTGCAGGAGTATACCAAGATGCCATTAATAAACACAATAACGAATGAATCAAGATAAGGCTGGAATACATTGTTCATCAGATGCATAAATGCTGCTGGGGCGTTGGTTAGCCCAAATGATATCACGAGGAACTCGTAGTGATCACATGAGTCCTAAAGGCAATCTTTGGAATATCTGGATCCTGAATCTTCCTGATGATAACCCGACCGCAAATCAATCTTCGAGAACACTCTGCCACCCTGTAGTTGATCAAATAAGTCATCAATGTGTGGCAATGGATACCAGTTCTTCACTATAACCTTGTTTAACTGCTGATAATCAATATATATGCGCATAGAACCAATCCTTCTTCTTTACAAACAAGATCGGAGCACCCCATGGAGACACAGTAAGCCGAATGAATCTCTTATTGAGAAACTCTTGCAACTGGTTCTTTACTCCTTCAGCTCCGCTGGTGCCATAAGATAGGGTGGAACAGAAATGGACCGAGTGCCCGGCACAAGTCAATACAAAAATCGATATCCCTATGGGGCGGCATGCTCGGAAGATCTATTGAAAATACATCTGGGAAGTCCCTCACTACCGAAAATGACTCAACGGTAGGAATATCAGCACTGATATCCCTCACGAAGACTAGATAATCATCACACCCCTTCTCAACCATCCGCTGAGCCATTAGAAATAATACAACCCTGCTAGGAATATAATCTAATGCACCCCTCCACTCTAACTGTGGTAAACCTAGCATAGCCAGTGTCATAGTCTTGGCATGACAATATAGAATTGCATGATAGGGCGACAACCAGCCCATACCCAAGATAACATCAAAGTCTACCATACTGAGTAACAATAAATCAAATTTGGTCTCAAAACCACCAATAACAACTAACCACGACCATTACACACGGTCCAGAATAATAGAATCTTCTAAAGGCGTGGACACATAAATAGAAGAACTCAACGAATCACGAGATATATCCAAATATGGGGCAAAGTAAGATGACACATATGAATAAGTGGATCCGGAATCAAATAAGACTGATGCATCTCTATGGCAAACCAGAACCTTACCTGTAATGACTAAGTCTGAAGCAACTGCCTCCATCCTACCAGGAAAAGCATAGAATCTGGCTTGGCCTCCCCTTTTAGGGAGACCTCTACCCGTCCGTCCCCTACCCCTAGCTGGTTCAGCAGGTGGAGCGACAATAGGGGCAGCAACCATGGCCTGTGAATTCTATGGGCCTGACTGAATTCGTAGAGCCTGAGTAGTTGGGGAAGGTGCACCCCTCTTGAATTTGGAGTAGTCTCTGACTATATGGTAGGTATCGCCACACCCAAAGCAAGCTTTCGGTGGGCGTGGCGGCTGGGACTGGCTCGGGCTTGGTCGTCTGGACTGACCGCTGTAGGCACCCTATGCAGGAGGTGCACTAGAAAGTGGTTGAGCAAAGTGTGCAACCTGAGACCTCGGAATAACTGGAGCACCACTAGATGTTGGAAGTGCTGAATGAACTGGACGACTCACATTGCCCCTACTATAACGGGCTGAAGCTGCAGCGTGACCACCACTAAATCCTCCTATACCACGAGACATCCTAGCCTCCCTATCATCTCTCTCACGGCCTCGCATACCCTCTAACCTTTGTGCAATCTCAACCACCTGCTGATACGGAGTATCTGACTCCAACTCCCTAGCCATGCTGAACCTAATACCATAGTTGAGCCCCTCAATGAATCGACAGACTCGCTCTCTGACTGTAGAAACAAAAGTAGGTGCATGTCTGGATAGATCATCGAATCAGAAGGCATACTCCGACACTGACATAGTACCCCGGCACAGCTGCTCAAACTCCACATGCCATGCATCCCGAAGAGTGTGAGGAACAAACTCTCCCAAAAAAAAACTTTGAAAACCGATCTCATGTAAGTGAAGATGCCTCGGCTGGGCTACCTACCTCGTACGCTCGCCACCATTTGTATGCCGCTCCCTTTAGCTCGAACGAAGTAAAATCAACCTCACTCCTCTCCACAATGCCCATAGTGCGGAGAACACAGTGACACTCCTCAAGAAAACCCTGTGCATCCTCTGAAGCCAAAGCACTGAAAGTAGGAGGGTGGTACTTCTTGAACCTCTTGAACCTAAGTTGCTCCTCCTCAGATGTTGCTACCCTAACCACGGGGTAAACCGAAGCAACAGGCGATACCAGTATAACTTCTTGGCCATGATCAACCTAGACACGCTGCTCTAGGGTACTGGCCGCAGGAGATTGTGCTCCTCCCCCTGCCTGAGATGTAGCTGGTACAAGTGGAATCAACCCCCTTGAGCTAAGGTATGGAACATGCTCAAGAACTGTTTCAGAGTTTCCTGAAGTGCTGGGGTGGCAATAAGCGCCTCGGGTGCCTGTCCCCTGATTAAAGCTACTGGTGGCTACTCTGTCGCAGCTTGGGCAGATGCTCTAGTTGCACCGCGTGCCCCTCCTTAGCTTCTGCCTCGGCCCCGGCCTCTCATAGCTCTAGCTGGGGGTGCCGGTGTCTGATCATCGGATCCAGCTGTGCGTGTCCTCACTATTTGTGACAGAATAGAAAGTCAAATATTTAGTTTTCGAATTCGCACGATAATGATTCAAAGAAGTGATGTTTTCCTAATAGTTCCGTAGCCTCTCTAAGATAAGTACAGATGTCTCCGAACCGATCCGCATAACTCTACTAAACATGCTTATGACTCGTAACACCTATGAACCTAGGGCTCTAACCAACTTGTCACGACCCCAATTTCCCTCCGTAGGATGTCGTGATGGCACCTTGTCTCTACGACTAGTTAAGTGTAACAAATAGTAATACCTTGACAAAATAATTATCAAAATGCTAGAAACAAAGTTGAATAAGTGACAAAAACCTTCCAATACAAAACATAATCTTAACAGAACACTCCTCAAAACCGGTGGAACGGAGTCATAAGCTCTATAGAGTATAACTAGAGTAACTACTACATCACTGTCCGAAAGTAAGTAGAACAATCAACGAGAATAAGGGAAGGTGGCTCCGAGGCCTGCGGACGCTGAGCAGGCATACCTTGAAGTCTTCGATAAAATGAAGCAAGCAGGTAATCTCTAACGACCAGCATGAGCAGACATACCTGGATCTGCACAAATATATGCAGAAGCGTAGTATGAGTACACCACAACAGTATCTAGTAAGTATCAAGCCAAACCTCAGTAGAGTAGTGACGAGGCTAGGTCAAGACACCTACTAGGATATAAATAAACAGTATGAAAATGTAATAAGGATAAATAATGGAAAATAAGAAATAACTAATACAAAACAAGATAATAACCTGAAAAGATACCAAAATCTAAACAAGGGAATATGTAAAAGAAACAACTGAAGAAAACCCAAGTGGTCATACTTGGAAAACAACTATCAGAACAGATAAGAATGAAACAACAAGAAATATTCCCACCAAAAACTCTTTGCGACATGAGATTAACAACAAGAATCACAATGAGGTACAACTTTGTGTATAATGAAATCAAAACCGAGGTACTACCTCGTATAATCAAAAATCACAACCGAGGTACCACCTCGTATTCACATTTTTTAATTTCAACCACAATCTTTCCTTATACCGCCGCATGAGCCTTATATTTGAAATAGGTTTTGAAAATAATTTTTTCCGAAATATCTACACGCACTTTAGCCTAGCTTATGACGCCGCGTGGCTTCACTTTGTTCCCCTACAAAATCACGCACATAAGTCTCACCTTATACCGCCGCATGCATATTTACTCCAAGCTTTATAGCGCCGCATGCGTGTAAATATCATATCACAATAACAATTCACACCATAAGTTCCCATATATCACAACTTGCCAGCAACAACAACAATACTAATGTTCCACAACAATCGCCCATGGCTCCACCACAACGTATACAAGAATATCAACAACAACAATCAATGTAAAATGCTCAATAAGATAAATGTCTCAACAATAACCAACTTCGCCTCAACGTGTTAACGATTTTCACAAATTCAATACCGAATAACTCAACAATGAGAGAAATAATATGTAACGATATAAGATAAGACTAACTCACAATAAAAGAGATAACATTTAACAATGAGTTTCAAATAATGGAAATAACCAAGTAAATGGATAACACGGACAATTACTTCAAGTATTGATAATCAATAAGGGAAGAGATAACACGAACAATAACTTCAAACAATGATAATTAACAATGAAGAGATAGCATGTAACTATAAAAGAGTCAACAAATTCAACGAAGCATGAGAGCAATTTTATCAAGTAGGATGTAGAACAAGTGCTAAACAAGTCAATTAAGGCATCAAAGGATAGACTAACACAAATAAGGATAGATCAACTATGAGAATTTAGAACATGATATGGCGTTTCAATTAAAGCATGGAAATAGTCTACGTAGCCTAAACCGGTCAATTTCCACGTACAACCCGTGTAACCAGTTGTCATGTTGCGTACACAGATTTAACTTAGCACAATTGAATTAAATAACACTAATCCTAAAGGGTAGTTCCCCCACACGAAGTCAGGCAAGACACTTACTTCAACTAGGCCAATTCAACACTCCAAAATAGCTTTTTGCTTATAATCCGCCTCCACACAGCTCAAATCTAACCAAAATCGACTCAATATTATCAAACAATGCTAGGAATTGAAATGCAGTAGATAAAGTTAAGATCTTTACACTTTTCTCAAAAAGTCAACAAAAGTCAACCCGAGGCTTGCCCGTCAAAAACCCGAGACCAACGGTAGATTCTGTCTAAACATGACCCCACGAGTTCATATATGTGATTAGTTTCAAAATCCGAGTCCAAATCAACTCTCAAAGCTCAAATTCTTTTTTCAAAAAATTGATAAGGTTTCACAAATTTTCACTTTGATTCACATGATTTTGATGTTAAAATCTAAGATATGTTGATGGAATATGATTAGAAATAGATTAGAATCACTCACCTAAGGTTTGTAGGTGAAAGTCCCCTCTCCAAATCGCCTCCTACTGAGTCTATGGGGTTCAAAAATGAGAGACTGAGAGATAAAATCCTGACCTTCAGGCCTTATGTTTAGATGCAGTTATCGTAATTGTGATATGGGTTCGCAATTGCAAACCCTCGCAATTGCAGCACTGAAGGCCTGGGGAGCTTCTTCACAAATGTGAAGATAGGTTTGCAATTGCGAACCCTGCTACCCTCGCAATTGCGACCTAGATCATCGCAAATGTGAACCTAGCTAGCCTAGACTTTCTTTGGAAATGCGACCAAGGCATCGCATTTTCCATACCTGAATTTTCTTGCTATGGTCGCAAATGTGACTCTGATGTTCGCAATTGTGACACCACAGGGCACTAGATACCAGATTTCCATTTTTAGTCCAAAAACCTTCCGAAACATATCCGAAATTCATCCAAGCCCTCGGGGCTCCAAATCAAAAATCCACACAAGTCTAAAAACATCATACAAACTCGATCGCGCGATCAAAATATAAAATAAGATATAAACTACGAATCAAACACTAAAACCCATGATTTTCAAAGAAAATTTGAAGAATTTCTAGAATTACAACTAAGCGTCCGAATATTATCAAATCAACTCCAAACGACATCGAATTTTGCAGACAAGTTATAAATGCGATAACGAACCTATTCCAAGTCCCAAAAAAGAAATTTCAAGCTACATAGCTAAAATTCAACCTACGGTCAAACTTTTCAACTTTACATTACCAAATTTTGACAAATCAAAATAAATCCACCTACGGACTTCCAAAATCAAATTCGGGCATATGCCCAACTCCGAAATCATGATACAAAGCTATTAGAGCCATAAAAATACAGTTCCGGGGTCATTTTCACAAAAGTCGAAGTTTGGTCAACATTTTCAAATCTAAACTTCTAAGTCAAGAATCAACGGTCCAAATCAATCCGAAAGCTTCCTAGAGTGAAACTAACCAACTATACAAGTCATAAAATCATAACCACACATGGGTGAAGTATGAAAAGGGGAAACAGGGTACAATTACACAAAACGACCGATCGGGTCATTACAAAAGACATCGAGTAGCATGTTAAAAATACACACATAAAGTATATAATATGCATGATATGGCATAAAAAGTTTACTTGAATGGTCAAAGCTTCCACCTTTATGTTTAACTCGTTAGCTAATATGATCATGACCTAACACTCATCAGTATCTCACAAACTTCGCGTGTACGCTGCGAAGAGAGAAACATGAGAGGAAGACCGTAGGGGTGGATCTGTATTTACACGTTGTATAGCAAAGACATCGTGCCATAGCAATATCAATATCACCATAACCACCCGACAAAAACCTCGTGCCACATCAATCTGCTCAAGATGTCCAAATGTGTAATAATTTTATCAATCCAAAATAAGTTTTTTACCACCAAGGATGTATGCATATGCTCACAAGATAATATTAAAATGCACAAGGACATAAATAAAGTGCGTATGTGTGCTCACGATATATAGTATGACTATGACAAAATCAAGTACATCATATATCTCTATAATAGGTCATCATGTCAAATAAGGATGTTAAAAACATAAACATAATCTCTAGCATGAATAAATAATCTCACATAGTCATACAAGCAAATAAAGCATGAATAAAGAAGAGCACACAACCAAACAAGACATAAAGAATCTTAACATTTATCCCGAACATGAATAAATTATGGCCTCTGAATATACGCTCATCACCTCGCATATACGTTTTCCCAAATATATCATAGTTAGCAAACAAGGACATATCCTAAGGCTGTTTCTCTCAAATCAAGATTAGGCAAGATACTTACATCTTTAGGAATAAGCTTTAGCCTCCAATCACACATATACCTGTTTCCATGACATGCAAATACTCCGAATCTAGCATAACAATATTTAACAAGGTCAAATAAAGTTATAGAAATCAATTACAAATTAATAGATCTTAAATCTTTAATCAATTTTCAAAAAGTCAGTAAAAGAAAACACTGGCCCACAAGATCAAAACCCAAGTTTATTACTAGATCCCGTTCATCCATAACTCCATGACCCTAAATATGTTGTTAGTTTCTAAATGCATGTCCAAATAAATGTCCAAAATGTCAAATTACACTTTCCTAGGTTGTAGACAAAACCCTTATATTTTACTCTTAAATTCGATATATTAGGTGTAGACAATGATATAGAATCAAGATATATGATCAAATACAAGTATAAATTACTTACTCTAAAGATTGTAATTAAACCGCTCTTCGAATCTCCTCCTCTCGTTCTTCAAAACCCTAAGATAGTAAAAATAAGCTAAATCTCGAAACATGGAGATAAAACACTCATGGGCCAAATTTCCTTAATCATAATCGCGACATACCCATTATGATCGCAATTCACTTTCTTCCCAAAGCTTACGCGATCACCACTCACCTCCAACGATTGTGAGGAGCAACTCCCCCGCCCCAAAGTCCTCTTAGGCGATTGCGTACGTCCTCCCACGATTGCAATACTTCTCCAGCCAACCTTACATGATCGCAAACCAGCTCATGTGATCGTAATGAGTAAAACCAACCTACCACCATCCTTCCATGTGACCATGAGACAAGCTCCGCGATCGCGATTCAACGCCTGACACTAGAAAACCCACAATCTCAGCTTGACTCAAAATGATTCTAAACCACCCGAAACTCACCCGAGTCCTTCGGGACACGCATCCAATAATCCTAACAGGTTCATATATCCTATTCAAACTTTTGCAAGAGCTCAAAACACTAAAAACAACATGTCACGACCCCAATCTACCTTCGTAGAATGTCGTAATTGCACCTAGTTTGTAAGACTAGGTAAGACTAACATGTATGAAGAATTACCGAAATAATAATAAAACTTCAAATTAGACCAACAACTATCATAAAAGGACTCCACAATACAACTGAAGATAACGCCCAAAATCTGGTGAGACCAAGTCATAAGCTCTACACTGGTATTCTGAAACATCCCTAATACATCAATATTGATAAAAGGAGAATGAAATAGAAACTAAGATAGAGGGTGACTCAAAGGCCTGCGAATGCTGGCAAGTATACATTGAAGTCTCTGATCCAAGCTTAACTCATGGATGCCTAGGTTGGTATGAAATACCTGGATCTGCACAAAACGATGTGTAGAATCGTAGTATGAGTACACCACAACAGTACCCAGTAAGTATCAAGCCTAACCTTGGTACAGTAGTGACGAGGTCAGATCAAGACACCTACTAGAATAAATAAAGAAACTGAACAAGTATAGTATAGTATTATAATAAAATAATGGAAATGATACAAAGACGAAAATATAACAAGAATAACTATACTGAAATTAAGGCAATAAACACATCACAGGAGAAACACATAATAAGAATTCCAAGGAAACGATGCAGACAAAACGCAAGTGATGTAAATGAAAGATAGCAGCAAGAATCACTCTCATTTCACAATCAAAATCACAATATTTCCTTGTACCACTGGGGAGCCTTGAATTTAGTTTGAAATAATTTTCCCAAATTGCTACCCGCGTTTTACCCCACCTTATCTCACCACATGCGTATAAACCCCTATCCTTAGACCACCGCATGCGTATCAATATTACAACATATCACAAATCGCACTGTAAGTACCCAACACCACAACTATGCCAAAGAAGTCAACAACAATAATGTTTCCACAATAAATAGACCATGGCTCAATTATAATATGTACAAGAGTCTCAACAATAAGTGAATAACTCAGCAAGAATGGTATTTCAACAATTTACGACTTTGCCTCAATGTGATCACGCTTTTTACAACTCCATCACTGAAACTTAACAACAAGATATTCCAAGAAATAACAATTTCAAGTAAGGTAACTCAACAGTTAAGTATTTAACAAGGAAATGAGAAAACAGTAACTGCAACTAAGCATGTAAGGGCAAAATAACAATTAAGAGATAAGATAAGTATTAACAATGTCAAGTGAAGCATGTAAGCATAGAGTAATGATGATGAATATAACATGTTATGACAATTCAATTAAAGGCATGAAAAGAATCTACATAGCTTAAACCGGTCAATTACCATATTTATCCCGTGTACCTACTAGTCACCTTGCGTACACGACCTTCACATATCACAATTAACACAAAACAACAACAATCCTAAGGGGCAATTCCCCACACAAAGTTAGGCAAGATATTTACCTCAAAACATGCTGACTCAATCCACTAGTATGCCTTTTTCGCGATTATCCAACTCTGAATTAAATGATAAAAACAACGATTGGTTTCATGTATAATAGCCAAATCCGAGTTAGAATCACTTACCCCGATAAATTCCAACTCAAAACACTAACTAAATGATAAAAACAACGATGGATTCATGCATAATAGCCAAATCCGAGTTAGAATCACTTACCCCGATAAATTCCAACTCAAAACACTAACTAAATGATAAAAACAATGATGGATTCATGCATGACAGCCAAATCCGGGTCAGAATCACATATCCCGATCAATTCCTTGAAAGTCCCTCTCTAAGTCGCCCCAAATCGAGCTCTCTAAGTCAAAAGATGAAGAATGAAATAAAACCTCAAATTCACACTTTTCTGCCTAGCGATCTCGCTTCTGGGAGCCCTCAGCTGCATCTGCGGCTCCGCACCTGCAGAAATTCCATCACAGGTGCCGTTCTCACTTAAGCCCCTGAGAAATCGCATCTATGGACCCTAAAAAGCATCTGCTCTTGCACTTCTGCGTGTCCACTTATGTGGAAGAATGACCTCACCTGCGGGTCCCAGCTTACCAGCCCAACTTTCACTTCTATGGCTCACAGGATGCTTCTACTGTACTGCACCTGCGGCCCAAAGTGCGCAGGTACGATTGCACTAGAACCTCAGCAGCTTCAACATTCCATTAAGTCCAAAAATGATCCGATCTCAATTTGATTCACATCCGGGGCCCCTGCGACCCCCTTCGAATATACTAATAAGTTTCAAAACACATAGCGGACCTACTCGAGGCCGAAAATCACATCAACCAACATCGATTCTACAAATCGTAACCCAATACAAACCTATTGAAACCATGAATACCAAAGCAACTCTGATTGACCTCAAATTTTGTACACACGTCATAAATGTCACAATGCACCTATTCTAACTTCTGGAATCAGAATCTATCCCCAATATCAATAAGTCAACTCTTGGTCAAACTTCTCAACCTTTCAAACCTTCAACTTTCTAACTTTCGCCAATTCAATCCAAAATGACCTACGGAATCTAAATCAACATCTGAACATGCTCCTAACTGCAAAATCATCATACAAAGCTATTAGAACGGTCAAAACTTCAATCGACTACACATAAGTCAAATTCCAGCCAACCCTTTCAACTTAGGTCTCCAACTTAGAGATCAAATGTCCCATTTCACTCCGAAACTCATCTGAAACCAAAACCAACCACCCCGACAAGTCACATAATCACAATATAACATAGAGGACGCAATAAATAGGGGAATAAGGCTAAGATACTCAAAATAATCGGACGAATCGTTACATACCTGAAGTGATGAAAATATGAGGATAATAGCTACGCATATCATGCTCGGTCTCCCAAGTCACCTCCTCAACTGGTTGACCTCTCCACTGAACCTTTACTAAAGCATTGCTCTTTAACCTCAACATTCAGACCTGCCTGTCAATGATGGCCACCGGCTCCTCAACATAAGACAAATCCTTGTCCAATTGGACTGAGCTGAAATCTAAAACATGGGACAAATCATCGTGATACTTCCAGAGCATGGAAACATGGAACACCAGATGAACTGCATACAGACTAGGTGTAAGGCCTCGTTAAAATTTACTAATGATTTAAGATTTTAAAGTGCACCAGCGTATTTGGGAATAATGTATTCAAGTATTAAAGGAGACCTATGGGATAGAATCATGTCATTTTGAAATGAAAATATATGTTTAAGGTGTGTTGGAACATATTAAGGAGATTTGTGGATGAGAAGAGTTTGTGTGTAATAAGTTGGATATATTAAATGGAAAGGATGTTTATTATCTAAACATGGTTTCATACCTATATGAAGGTTTGGAAGTCTATTCGGGTCTATATAATTGCAAGGTATCAATTGAGGGTGAGTGGAGAAGCACGAAATAGATAAGAAAATAACTGGGAGCGTGCTAGGGACAGTGCAACGCGCGGATTGTGCCACGCCAGTCCTCTCAGCAACTTTTGAAAACTAGTGAAGTATAGGAATTTGGCGCTGGCACTGGCATGCTACCCCTACCTAAGGCTTTTCTTTTAAGTACTCACTTTGGGGGATCATTTCCCCCATTTCACTTGGATGGATTTTGGAGTTCTTCTCCACTCTCTTAAGACCACCAACCCCTCTCTTCTTAAAGGTAAACAATCCCCATTATCTTGGTTTGAAATTCCATCATTTCTACACTGGTATTGATCAAACCAACACATAAAATGCCTAGACTTTCAAGGGATTTCTTTAAGAACTCAAAGGAGGGTTTTGCAAGATTTCTTCCAAAAAGTAATCTTAAACCCTTAGACTTACATGCGTGGAATTATTATGAGAAAATGAGTACGAATTAAGTATTGGAGCTCATGGGATGGTGATTGGAAGCCATAATAATCCCAATTTAAATACATAACCATTGTAGAGATTGAAAGGTCATTATTTGATGGAATTTTGTTGGTTGGGTGTGGATGGGTTGTCATGCATGTGATGTTGGAAGTTATAAATTGTTTAATAATGAAGGTGGAATAAATTTTTGGTAAATGGTGGTATTTGGATGAACAAATCTATAGTTAAGAGTTGTAGAGATTTATGCCTACTAGGTATTTGATAAAGTGCCTAGATGACCTAAATTGTAGAAATTGCTACTAATATTGGTCCCATTAGATGTTGTTATTGTATATTGAAGTTGCTTAGTACAGTGGATCATCGTAATATCATTAATGGGCTGAATCAAGGTATGTTGGCTATACTACTCTCTTAGAATTGAATTTCATAATGTTCCCGTAAGTTTTAAGTATGGTTGGCTCAAGTTCCTTATTCTCATGTTCCTAATTATTCCCAATAAATTTGATTTTTCCCGAGTAAGCAAAGTGTCAAAAGTTATGTATTCAGAACGTGTTCAATAATGATATGTTTATTAAAATGTTATGGCTTTAAGTCGCGTTTCAAATGAAAGTTATGATGCCAAATTGTGTGAGAAAACTCGATGTTCTTAAGACTCTTAATTGCTCATATGTGTACCTAAAGTCTTGATATTAAATGCTCCTATTATTGATAACCTTTGATAAGGCTTGAAAGTGAAAGAAGCTAGTATGGGATATGATAAATGTGGCCATCGTGCCAAGAGTGAGAATTAAAATTTTGGCCAATAGTGCCAATGCAATGAAAGAATGTTGAAAGATTATGAAATGAGTTTTGACTCCTTTATATGATAAATGTTATTAATATCCTATGATCACCCATGGCAAGTTCAAGTAAGTAATAGTATGAACTTGAAATGTGTCCGCATTGCCAAAATGAGAATTATGAGGCATTGTATGTTCCAATAGGTTTAAATCATAGTAGGTATGCTTCTAAAATAATAAATGCAAATGACTTCGATGTTAAGTCCCCAAGAATCATGAACATAGCTAATGGCCTTAAAATGACAAGCGAGTGAATAATGAGATGGAAGTGAGATGTCCTATGCTAAATGATGATGAATCTTATGGAAAACTAATTTGGGCCATGTGCCATTGAAATCGACTTATTGATTCACCATGCATGTGTTAATGTAATACTAATCACGTCACTTTGAGTTTATCTATGGTCGTGTGCATAATGAGGTGTTATGTGAAACCTATGGACGGTTTATGAAACGCATATGTGTATTGTATATGTGACCCTATGGATGATCTATGATACACATAGGTGTATTGTATATGTGACCCTATGGACGGTCTATGGACGGCCTATGAAATGAGTAGGTGTATTGTACATGTGACCCTATGGACGGTATATGAAACACATAGGTGTATTGTACATGTGACCCTATGGACGGTCTATGTAATACATAGGTGTATTGTACATGTGACCATATCGACGATCTATGAAACGCATAGGTGTATTGCATATGTGATCTTATGGACGGTCTATGAAACGCATAGGTGTATTGTATACGTCATCCTATTTATGGTCTTTGAAACGCATAAATGATTGTATATGTGATCCTATGGGCAGTCTATGAAACGCATAGGTGTACGGTATGAATAAACACTATGGACGGTCTATGAAACGCATATGTGTATGGTGTGGATGAATATGTGCATAGTAACAGAGGGTTATGGACGGTCTGGTGAGATGCATAGCCAATATGAACAATAGATACCACTTCCATTGCCTTTGTTTGTACATGTTGTAACATTTGCATTATATTTTGTATCCCACGCATAGTTCATATGGGACACTTGATCCCAAAAGAAGTTCAGAATGAAGTAAGTATAATAAGACTTGAAATGTGACTCTATGGGTCGTTGGTAGTTCTTGACGTGCTTCATTTGCATCTTATTTGAGTTACCGTATTTCCATATGTTGTTCTATTTGCCTTACGTATGAGTATTATTCCAAATGTACTCACGTCCCTTTTGCCGGGGCACTGCATCTTTTGATGGATGCAGGTGGATCCATAGCAGGCGACATCGATCAGTGATAGCAGCATATCCTCCTCTCAGCTGACTTGGTGAGCCCCACTTCATATCGGGGTCGTGTGTCTTTTGGCTTCATGTGTATAATGTTTTGAGTTATAACTGGGGTCTTGTCGCCGGAATTATCATGTCATTCCTATCTAGTAGAGGCTCCATAGACAGTGTGGATTGTGTTTTGGAGTTGGGAAGTCAAACTAGAATGTTGTGTTTATTCCACTTCAAACTATGATTGTGTGATGTATTTGGAAATTATGAATGCAATTGTTAATGTTAATGAAATGGGGGTTGTTTATGAAATCCTTTCTACGTTTAATTAATGCAATATATCTCTAATCTATTCACAGGTAAGGTCGGGTAGAAAGGATCCAACATGCTTTCTTGACCGGGTAATCTTGGTTGAGCACCGATCGCACTCCCCGAGATCGGGGCGTGACAAGCTTGGTATCAGATCCTATGGTTTTAAAGTGTCCTAGGATGTCTCGAAGCGTGTCTAGTAGAATCCTACTTATCGGTGTATTGTCGACCACATCTATATTTAGGAGGATACTTGGGCATTTAGGAATAACACCCTTCTTTGATGTTCTAGGTCGTGCGATTGAGCTTGTCGTATGATTGTTCCTCCTTTAAATCATGCATTACTCTAATTTTCAGTACATGGCGCCTAAGAAGAAGGCAATAGCTCGCCAAAGAGCCAATGTCACCCCAGGGGTGGCAGTTGATTCTATACTTGATGATGTGGGTGAGAACCTAAGGGGTAAAGATATTCCCCCAACTACTACACTGCCTGATTCTACTACTCCTGCTCAAATTGCACCAATCCCTACACCTAATGAGGTTGCAAAGATTCCTCCAACTGATATTCCAGTTCCACCTCTAGCTACAACTTCCTGACCCAGTGTTTCAGAAGGGGTCTTTAAGGGAGCCATATATATGTTGGTTCAGATAGTGGCTTCCCAGGTCCAAAGATCAAATATTGCACCTACTTCTTCCAGCCAGCGAGGGGATTATGCTAGTTCTAGGGTGAACAGGTTTCTTCAGTTAGCTCCTCCAGTGTTCACGGGTATTAACCCAGAGGAGGACCCCAGGACTTCATTGATGAGATGCAAAAGACTCTCCGAATTATGCATGCTTCTGAGACGAAGGCAGTGGAGTTGGTTTCTTACCACCTGAAAGAGGTGGCATATTTTTGGTTTGAGCTATGGGAGGAGTCCCGTGAGGAGGGGAGCCCTCTAGTGAGGTGGAGTGAGTTTACCGATGCTTTCGTTAATCAATTCTTTGCTGCCGAGACTAAGGCAGCCCGTGCCGTTGAGTATGAGAGCCTAAAACAAGGAAGACTGAGTGTGTGGGAGTACCATATGAGATTCGCGCACCTATCCAAGTATGCTATTTACATGTTGCCCACTATGGAGGCTAAAGTGCACCGATTTGTGCAGGACATCAACCCCTTGGTTATTAATGAGGCCGCTACAGCTAACTTGAATTCTGATATGAATAATGGGAAAATGGTGGTTTTTGCTCAAGCTACTGAGGATCAAGAGTTAAAAGGAAAGATAGAACAAGATAACAACAAAAAGGCTCGATCTGCAGGCAATATTAGTGGCTCCTACAGTAGGGGTAATGGTGGAAAGGCATTACATAGGAGAGTGTCATCAGAACCCATGCAGTCAGTTGTTCGGTCTTTTGCTAGAGCACTACCATCAGGGCCCGATCAGCAGCGGTGGGACCATAATATGCCAAACCAAGGCAACGAGGGATCTAATCAGTAGGTCCAGTCAAGTGGGAACTACCATCTGCAGTAGAGGCCCCCATGTCCTAAGTGTAGGAGGCGTCATTTGGGGGTGTGCCAACGTGGAACTGATGAATTTTTTGGGTGCGGAGTCAAGGTTCATCAGCCAAAGCACTTCCCAAACAACCAAGTAACATCAAGTAAGTCCCTCAACCCCCTTTCCCCTTGTTCTATGATGTGTGTGAATGAGTATGACCACGGTGCTTTGTGACATGTACGATTGACCATGGGATGATACTTCTTTACATGTTTGGACACCCAACCATGGTAAATTTAACTTATACGGGAACAATGAGGTGAGATGGCAATAGGATTTGGGAGGGGAAAATTAGAGGTGTTAACCCAAGCTTATAACGCGATTTAAGTGATTAGGTAGGATGTTTAAAGATGTTATACATATAAGATAAAGATGTGGGTAAAGGTATATGCTCTTAGTAACTCTATAGGCATATGTACATAAGCTTTCACATATAAGGAAACTCAAATTGCTTGTCATTTTTCTCAATATCCAAGTGTGGACAAACGTGATCAGAATGTTTCACGAATGTTGCATGAGGCTGAAGGGTGATGCTCGAAATTTGAAGTTCATGTTTCATATTGTCTCTTAAAAGTAGAGATTTAGGAAGAGCAAGAAAAGTTGCATGGTTCCCATAATGAGGTACTCTAGTATGTCGAATCACGACTGGGTCGAGGACTGGCTATAGGAACTAGTTTTAAGGAGTATAGGGCCAATGAAGGCCGTGGTTATCATATAGTGGGTTGTTATTCCACTATGTGGTGTCTCGTGTGGCAGGAGATGAAAATCTCTCATGGGATGGTCCAATGTTTGCGTAGCATAGTTGATAGGGGCCAGAACTTATTCACTAATCTATGGAGAAAGTCAAGATCATCACGGAAGTGTTGTGTGTTAAAAGAATGTTAGGATTTTACCTTATATGAGTTATGTCCAAACTTGTATGGTTTATGCAAATGCTCCATTTTGATAATACAATGCCTTGGATGTCACAGTTAGTGTTGTTTACATGTTATGTTACGTTGTTGGTTTATGTATGTGTTGTTAAGAGTGGTTTCTAGGGCTCTCTGACATGTGGATATGCTCAAATATAGGGGAAACTCTATTGAAATTTTTGGGAATTTGGGCAGTTAGCCAAATTTTGGAGCTTTTGGTGTGTGGATGAAGATTTAACATTGGGTGTCTATGGAGGACTCTAACCCTCATTCGAGGACGAGTGATCCTAAGTGGGGGAGAATGTAAGGACTCTTTAAAATTTTCTATTGATATAAGATTTTAAAGTGCGCCAGCGGTATTTGGGAATAACGTATTCGAGTATTAAAGGAGACCTATGGGATATAACCACGTCATTTTGAAATGAAAATATATGTTTAAGGTGTGTTGGAACATATTAAGGAGATTTGTGAATGAGAAGAGTTTGTGTGTAATAAGTTGGATACATTAAATGGAAATGATATTATTATGTTAACATGGTTTCAAACTTATATGAGGGTTTAGAAGTCAAATCGGATCTATATCATAGTAAGGTATCAATTGAGGGTGAGTGGAGAAGCAAGAAATGGAAAAGAAAATAGCTGGGAGAGTGCTAGGGACAGTGCAACGCGCGGATTATGGCACGCCATCCCTCTCAGCAACTTTGAAAAGCAGTGAAATATAGGCATTTGGAGATGGCACTGGCACGCTACCCCCACCTGAAGCTTTTCTTTAAAGCACTCACTTTGGGGGTTCATTTCTCCCATTTCACTTGGACGAATTTTGGGGTTCTCCTACACTCTCTCAACACCACCAACCCGTCTCTTCTTCAAGGTAAGCAATTCCCATTATCTTGGTGTGAAATTCCATCATTTCTACACTAGTATTGATCAAATCTACACATAAAATACCTAGATTTTCAAGAGATTTATTAAGAACTCAAAGGAGGTTTTTGCAAGATTTCTTCAAAAAGGTATTCCAACACTCTTAGACTTACATGCATGGATTTACAATGGGAATATGAGTATTAGTTAAGTATTGGAACTCATGGGATGGTTATTGGAAGCCATAATTTTCCCAGTATAAATATATAACCATTGCAGAGATTGAAGGGTGATTATTTGATGGAATTTTGTTGGTTGGGTGTGGATGGATGGTCATGCATGTGATGTTGGAAGTTATAAAATGTATAAGAATGATGGTGGGATAAATTGTTGGTAAATGGTGGTATTTGGATGAACGAATCTATGATTAAGAGTTGTAGAGATTTATGCCTACTAGGTGTTTGATAAAGTACCAAGATGACCTAAATTGTAGAAATTGCTACTAATATTGGTCCCATTGGTTGTTGTTGTTGTATATTGAAGTTGCTTTATATAGTGGATCACTGTAATATCACTAAAGGGTTGAATCAAGGTATGTTGGCTAAACTCCTCTCTTATAATTGAATTTCATGATGTTCCCGTAAGTTTCAAGTATGGTTGGCTCAAGTTCCTTATTCACATATTCCGAGTTGTTCCCAATAAATTCGATTGTCCCGAGTAAGCAAAGTGTCAAAAGTTGTGTATTCCAAACGTGTTAGGAATGCTCCTATCCCATATTTTTAATCATTCGGTAACGTGTTCAAGAATGATATGTGTATTAAAATGTTATGGCTTTGAGTCGCGTTTCACATGAAAGTTATGATGCCAAATTGTGTGAGAAAAACTCGATGTGCTTAAGACTCTTAATTGCTCATAGGTGTACCAAAAGTATTGATTTAATATGCTCTTATTATTGATAACCTTTGATAAGGCTTGAAAGTGAAAGAAGTGAGTATAGAATATGATAAATGCGGCCATCATGCCAAGAGAGAGAATTACAATTATGGCCAATAGTGCCAATGAAATGAAAGAATGTGTGAAAGATTATGAAATGAGTTTTGATTCCTTTATATGTTAAATGTTATTAATGTCCTATGATCACCCATGGCAAGCACAAGCAAGTAATAGTATGAACTTGAAATGTGGCCGCATTGCCAAAATGAGATTTATGAGGCATTATATGTTCCAATAGGTTTCAAATCATAGTAGGTATGCTTCAAAAATAATAATTGCAAATGACTTCTATGTTAAGTCCTCAAGAATCATGAACATAGCTAATGGCCTTAAAATGACAAGCGAGTGAATAATGAAATGGAAGTGAGATGTCCTATGCTAAATGATTATGAATCTTATGGAAAACGAATTTGGGCCATGTGCTATTGAAATTGGCATATTGATTCACCATGCATGTGTTAATGTAATGTTAATCATGTCACTTTGAGTTAATCTATGGTCATGTGCATAATGAGGTGTTATGTGAATCCCATGGACGGTCTATGAAACACATAGGTGTATTATATATGTAACCCTATGGACGGTCTATGAAACGCATAGGTGTACTGTATGAATAAACACTATGGAGGGTCTATGAAAACGGGTATGTGTACGGTATGGATGACCACGTGCATAGTAAGAGAGGGTTGTGGACGGTCTAGTGAGACATATAGCCAATATGAACAATAGATGCCACTTCCATTGCCCTTGTTTGTACATGTTGTTATATTTATTTTATATTTCGTATCCCACGCATAGTTCGTATGGCGCACTTGATCCCAAAGGATGTTCAGAATGAAGTAAGAATAATAAGACTTGAAATGTCACTATGTGGGTCGTTCGTAGTTCTTGATGTGCTTCATTTGCCTCTTATTTGAGTTATCATATTTCCATGTGTTGCACTATCTGCATTACGTACGAGTACTATTCCACAAGTCCTCACGTACCTTTTTTCGGGGGCGCTACATCTTTAATGGATGCAGGTGGCTCCATAGCAGGCGGCATCGATCAGTGATAGCAGCACATCCTCCTCTCAACTGATTTGGTGTGCCCCACTTCATATCGTGGTCTTGTGTCTTTTGGCTTCATGTGGATAATGTTTTGAGGTATAGCCAGGGCCTTGTCGGCGGCATTATCATGTCATTCCTATCTAGTAGAGGCTCCTTAGACATAGTGTGGATTCTATTTTGGAGCAGGGAAGTCAAACTAGAATGTTGTGTTTATACAACATGTTCCACTTCAAACTATGATTGTGTATTGTATTTTTGAAATTATAAATGAAGCTGTTCATGGTAATGAAATGAGGGTTGTTTGTGAAATCCTTTCAATGTTTAATTAATGGACTACATCGTATAAAAAGGGGCTAGTAGACTTGCTTGATCGAGTTATCTTAGTTGAGCGCCAGTCGTGCTCCCAGAGGTCGGGGCGTGACACTAGGTGGCAATGAAAGCTTGTAGGCTATCTCTCCCACTTTCTCAAGGAACTCAATAGGTCCGATATACCCAGGCCTCAACTTGCCCTTCTTCTCGAACCTCATAACACCCTTTATGGGCGAAACTCAGAGCAAGATCCGCTCTCCAGCCACGAATGCAACATCACTAACCATCCGATCCACATGACTCTTTTGTCTAGATTGGGCTGTGTGAAGCTGATCCTGGATAAACTTGACCTTCTCCAAGGCATCTCGAACCAAATCCATGCCTAATAACTTAGCTTGTCCCAGCTCGAACCAGCCAAATGGAGAACGAGACCGTATCCCATATTGGGCCTCATAAGGAGCTATCTGAATACTTAATAGGTAGCTATTGTTGTAGGCAAACTCAGCAAGCGACAATAACTGATCCAAGAACCCTCAAAATACACAACACATGCACAAAGCATATCCTTCAGTATCTGAATGATGCAGTCGGATTGTCCGTCCATCTAGGGGTGGAATGCTGTACTCAACTCTACCCGTGTGCATAACTCATGTTGTACGGCTCTCCAAAAGCGTGATGTAAACTGCGTGCCCCGGTCAGAGATGTTGGATACTAGCACGGCATGAAGTCGGACAATCTCGCGGATATAAATCTGAGCCAGCTATTCTTACGAATAGGCAGTCACTACCAGAATTAAATGAGCCGAGTTGGTTAACCTATCAACAATCACCTATACAATGTCAAATTTCTACTGAGTCCGTGGGAGCCCAACAATGAAGTCAATGGTAACTCGTTCCCATTTCTACTCTGGAATCTCAAGTCTCTGAAGCAAACCTCCTGGCCTCTGGTGCTCATACTTCACCTACTGAGTATTTAGGCACCAACCTACATACTCCACTTTGTCTTTCTTCATTCTCCGCCACCAATAGTGTTGCCTCAAATCCTGATACATCTTAGCGGACCTGGATGAATGGAATACTACGAATTGTGGGTCTCCTGATGAATCAACTCCCATAACCCATCCACATTGGGCACACATAATCGGCCCTGCATCCGCAACACACCTTCATCTCTGATAAAAACCTCCTTGGCATTGTCGTGCTGTACCAAGTCCATAAGGACAAGAAAATGGGGGTCATTAAACTGATGCTCTCTGATGCGTCATATAAAGAAAACCGAGAAACCACGCAAACTAAAACTCGACTCGGCTCCGAAACATCGAATCTAATAAACTGGTTGGCCAAGGCCGGAACATCCAATGCTACTAGCCTCTCTGCTACCGTTAGATATTCTAAACGGCCCAAGCTCTCCGCCTTTCGACATAAGGCATCATCCACCACCTTATCCTTCCCGAGATGATATAGAATGGTGATATCATAGTCTTTTAAGAAACTTTAACCATCTCTACTGCTGTAAGTTAATATCCTTCTTTTTGAACAAATGTTGTTGGCTCCGGTGCTAGGCATAGACCTCAAGGGACACCGTACAAATAGTGCCGCCAAATCTTCAAGGCATGAACAATGGCTGCTAATTCCAAGTTTTGGACAAGATAGTTCTTCTCATGAATCTTCAGCTGTCTAGACGCGTAGGCAATCACCCTACCGTCTTGCATCAACATCGCGTCAAGGCCAATACGTGACACATCGCAGTACATAGTGTAAGACCCCACCCATAGGCAATATTAACATTGGGGCTGTAGTTAACGTAGTCTTGAGCTTTTGGAAGCTCTCCTCACACTCCTCGTGCCATCTGAAAGGAGCACCCTTTTGGGGTCAATCTGGTCATAAATATAGGAATATATGAGAAACCCTCTATAAAACAACGGTAATACCCAACCAAACCAAGAAAACTCCGGATCTCAGTAGCTGAAGACAGTATGGGCCAACTCTGAACTGCTTCAATCTTCTTCCAATCTACCTTGATCCCCTCACTAGACACCACATGACCCAAAAACGCCACCGAATCAAGCAAAAATTCACACTTTAAGAATTTTGCATATAACTTATTTTCTCTCAAGGCGTGGAGCACGTTCCTCAGGTGCTTCTCGTGATCCTCCCGGCTGCAGGAGAACACCAAGATGTCATCAATAAACACAATGACATGTGTATTGATTCGTCACACCAAAGTCTACCATGTGTATTGTGTTTATTGATGTCATTGTCATTGTCATTGTCATTAACCCGTGTCTACCGATAATCAATACACATTCTTCACTGTTACCTTGTTCAAATGTCGATAATCAATACACATGCACATAGAACCATCTTTTTTCTTCACAAACAGAACCAGAACATGCCAAGGTGACACATTGGGCCGAATGAAACCCTTATCAAGCAACTCTTACAACTGCTCCTTTAACTTCTTTAACTTAACTGGGGCTATATGATACGGTGCAATAGAGATGGGTTGAGTGCCCGTAAATAAGTCAATACTAAAATCATTATCCCTATCGGGTGGCATGCCTCGAAGATCTGCTGGAAACATATCTGGATAGTCTCTCACTACTGGAACTAACTCAACAGTAGGAGTATCAACACTAACATCTCTCACAAAGGCTAGATATGTGTCACACCCCTTCTTATCCATCCGTTGTGCCTTAAGGAAGGATACAACCTTGCTAGGAACATACTCCAAAGTACCCCTCCACTCCAACCACGGTAAACCTGGCATAGCCAATGTCAACATCTTGGAATGACAATCAAGAATAGCATGATAGGGCTACAACTAGCCCATACCCAAAATAACATCAAAGTCGACCCTTTTGAGAAACAATAGATCAACTCTGGTCTCAAAACAACCAATAACAACTAAACACAACCGATAGACATGGTCAAAAACAATAGAATCTCCCACGAATGTAGATACATAAACAGGAGAACTTAAGGAATCACGAGATAGACCCAAATACGGAGCAAAGAAGGATGATACATATGAGTAAGTGGAGCCTGGATCAAATAAGACTGATACATCTTGGGCACGGGCACCACTATATCCGCCAAAATCTCAAGGCCTCTTGGCCTCCCAGACCTTTCCCTCCCGGCACCGCATACCCTCAGATCTCCGTGCGATCTCTACCACCTACTGATATGGGGTATCTGTCTCCAACTCTAGAGCCATGCTGAATCTAATACCATAGTTTGTGCCCCTCCATAAATCGACAGACTTACTCTCTAATTGTGGAAACCAAGGCAGGTGCACGTCTAGAAAATCTAAAAGCATAATTTGACACGGTCATAATACCATAGCGCAGCTATTCAAACTCCGTGTGCCATGCATCCCAAGGTCTCTGGGGAACAAACTCTCTCAAGAATATCTCTAAAGACTGAGCCAATGTGGCTGAAGCTGCATCGGCTGGGCTACCCTCCTCATAAGCCCGCCACCACTGATATGCCGGTCCCTATAGCAGGAAGGTAGTGAAAGCAACCCCGCTTGTCTCAACAATTCCCATGGTACGGTGAATACAATGGCAGTTCTCTAGAAAACCTTGTGTATCCTCAATAGCTAGGCTGCTAAATGTAGGAGGGTCGTACTTCTTGTATCTCTCAAGTCTAAGCTCCTCATCCTCAGATGATGTTATGCTAACGTCAGGCCGAACTGGGACAATTGCCTGCACTTGTATAACCTCTAGGACAAGGTCAACATGGACCCGCTGTTCTAGGGTATGGGCCGCGAGAGTTTGAGCTCCTCCCCCAGCCTGAGATTAGGCTAGTACAAGTGGAATCAACCCCGCCCGAGCTAAAGTACCAAACATGCTCAAGAACTGTGCGAGGGTCTCCTAAAGTGCAAGTGTAGCAACAGGCGCCTCAGGTGTCTGCTCCCCAACTGGAGCTACTATTGGCTCCTCTGTCGTAGCTCGGGCAGGTGCTCTGGCTGCACCACGTTCTCCTCCTCGACCTTTGCTCCGGCCCCGGCCCCTCGCGGCACTAGCATGGGGTGCGGGTGTCTAATCGTCGGATCCAACGGTGCGTGTCCTCACCATCTGTTAGGGAATAGAAAGACAAAGATTCAGAATTTCGATGTCAACAAATTTGTATGATAAGGAATCAAAGAAGTGAAGTTTCCTAGCAGTTCCATAGCCTCTCGTAGATAACTACAGACATCTCCGTGCCGATCCGCACGTCTCTACTAAACTTGCTTATGATTCGTAACACCTATGAACCTAGAGCTCTTATACCAACTTGTCACGACCCCAATCTCCCTCATAGGATGTCCTGATGGCACCTAGTCTCTAAAACTAGGCAAGCCTAACATCCATAAAGAATTACGGAAAATATAATAAAACATCCAATTAAACCGATAACTATCATAAAAAGGACTCCACAATACAACTGAAAATAATGCCCAAAATCTGGTGAGACCAAGTCATAAGCTCTGCACGAGTATTCTGAAACATCCTTAATACACCAGTAGTTATAAAAGGATAATGAAATAGAAACTAAGATAGAGGGTGACTGTGAAGCCTGCGACACCGCCATGTATACATTGAAGTCTCCGATCCAAGCTCAACTCACACATGCCTATGCTAATATGAAGTACCTGGATCTGCTAAAAACGATGTGCAGAAGCGCAGTATGAGTACACCACAATGGCACCCAGTAAGTATCAAGCCTAACCTCAGTTGAGTCGTGACGCGGTCAGGTCAAGACGCATACTGGAATAAATAAAGAAACTGAACAGGTATAGTACAATATAATAATGGATACAATGGAAATAATACAAAGAAGAAAATATAACAAGAGCAGCCACATCGAAATTAAGGCAATAAAGACATCACGGGAGAAACACATAAAAAGAATGCCAAGGAAATGGTGCAGACAAAATGCAAGTGATGTAAATGAAAGATAGAAACAAGAATCACTACCGAGATACTGCCTCCAGTCTCATTTCACAGTCAAAATCACAATCTTTCCTCATACCACCAGGAAAGCCTTGCATTTAGTTTGAAATCATTTTCCCAAAATAGCTACCTGCATTTTAGCCCACCTTATCACACCGCGTGGCTTCAAGTAGTTCCCCTACTAGCAACATGTGTATCAAGCCCGCCTTATCTCACTGCTTGCGTATCAACCCCTATCCTTTTACCACTGCAGCACATCAATATCACAACATATCACAAATCACACCTCAAGTGCCCAACACCACAACTTGCCAAAGAAGCCAACAACAATAATGTTTCCATAATAAATGGCCCATGGCTCTATCACAATATGTACAAGAGTGTCAACAATAGCAACCGAAAGTGAATAACTCAGCAAGAATGGTATTTCAACAATTGACGACTTTTCCTCAATGTGATCACGCCTTTTACAACTCCAACACCAAAACTCAACAACAAGATATTCCAAGGAATAACAACTTCAAGTAAGGTAACTCAATAGTTATGTATTTAACAAGGAAATGAGAAAATCGTAACTGCAACTAAGCATGTAAGGGCAAATAACAAGTAAGAGATGAGACAAGTATTAACAATATCAAGTGAAGCATGTAAGGATAGAGTAAAGATGATGAATATAACATGATATGACAATTCAATTAAAGACATGAAAAGAATCTACATAGCTTAAACTGGTCAATCACCACATTTAGCCCATGTACCAACTCGTCACCTTGCATACACGACTTTCATATACCACAAATAACACAAAACAACAGTAATTCCAAGGGGTAATTCCCTCACACAAAGTTGGGCAAGGTACTTACTTCAAAACACGCTAACTCAATCCACTATTATCCAACTCCGAACGGCTCATATCTAGCCAAAGTAACTTTATACCATATATAGAAACCATAGGAAACTATTCTGAATAATAAAGTTGCAATCTTTAAAGAAAATCAAAAAATCAACTCAAAAAGTCAACCCCAGGCTCGCATCTCGAAACCCGACCAAACTTACAAAATCTGAACATCCATTCAATAACGAGTCCAACCATACTAAAATTAATCAATTCTTATCTCAAATCATCCTTCAAATCCTCAAAACACTAATTATATGATAAAAACAACGACGGATTCATGTATAATAGTTAAATCCGATTTAGAATCACTTACCCCGATAGATTCCTTGAAAATCCCTCTCATCATCGCCCCAAACTGAGCTCTCTAAGTCAAAAGATGAAGAATGAAATAAAAGCCTCGAATTCACCTTTTTCTGCCTAGTGATCTCGCTGCCCCCCCGACCCCCTTCGAATATACCAACAAGTTCCAAAACACATAGAGGACCTACTCGAGGCCTTTAAGCATATCAAACAACATCGATTCAACAAATCGCAACCCAATCCAAACCTATTAAAATCATGAGCATCCAACTTTCGAAACTAACACCGATTTATACCAACCAACTCTGATTGACGTCAAATTTTGCACACACGTCATAAATGACACAACATACCTATTACAACTTCCGGAATTGAAATTTGACCCCGATATCAATAAAGTCAACTCTTGTTCAAACTTTTCAACCTTCCAAACCTTCAACTTTCTAACATTCGCCATTTCAACCCAGAACGAAATACGGACCTCCAAATCAATATCCAAACAAGCTCCAAAGACAAAAATTACCATACGGAGCTATCAGAACCGTCAAAACTCCATTCCGGAGTCGTCTACACAAAAGTGAAACCTCGTTCAACCCTTTCAACTTAAGCCTTCAACTTAGGGACTAAGTGTCTCATTTCACTTCGAAACTCACCCGAAACCAAAACCAACCACCCCGATAAGTCACATAATTACAATATAATATATAGGAGGCAATAACTAGGTAAACGAGGCTAATATACTCAAAACGACTGGCCAGGTCGTTACACAACATCAAAACCAAGAATCATGTATCAAACCAAAAACTTCAAACTTTCTTAAGTTCAAAAGTTCAACTTTCAACTAGGAGGACCGAATCAACCCTTGGCTGCCTGAGATACGAATAAAACTTATGTACAAGTATAAATTAATCATTCGAACCTATTTAAACCTTCAAAATATCAATCCGAGGTTGTTTATCTAAAAGTCAAGCCTTGGTAAACTCCTCCCACCTTAAGCATCAAACTAGGAACTAAGTGTTTCATTTCACTCCCAAACCTATCTAAAGCAACACCATCCATCCCCGCAAGTCATAAAGAATTAAAACAACCTACGAGAAGCATCAAATAAGGGAATATGAACCTAGAACTCAAAACAACCAGTCAATTCATTATATTCTCCACCTCTTAAACAAACGTTCATTCTCAAATGGGTTTGGAAACATATCTGGACTGTTGAAAAGGAGTGGATAGCTGCTCCGCATATTTGACTCGGTCTCCCATGTAGCCTCCTCGCTCGATTATCCTTTCCAAAGCACCTTCACCAAAGTGATATCCTTCAACCTCAACTTCGGAACATGCCTGTCATAAATAACTATCAGCTGTTCTTTATAGGCAAAATTCTTGTCTAGATGCACTATGCTGAATTCCAAATCAAGTGACTTAACCCTAATAGACCTCCAAAGCATAGAAACATGAATATTGACTGAACCCTCGATAGGCTACCTCACCAACTCTTTCCAACACTTCAACTGGTCTAATAAACCTCAACTCTTTCCAAACCACATCACACCCTTCATGGGTGAAACCTTCAGAAGTACCTTCTCTCCTTCCATAAATCGCAAATCACGAATCTTCTTGTCCGCATAACTACCTACTTTGAGCTAACTGAAGACATTCTTGAATCAACTTCACATTCTCCAAAGTCAATCACAAAATCTCACAAAATGTTCTCCATAATCTAAATAGTTTGGTCGGATTGAGCATCTGTCTACGGGTGAATTGCTAAGCTAAGCTCTACTTGTGTACCCAACTCCAGCTAAATAGCTCTCCAAAAGTGAGATGTGAACTGAGTGCCAAGGTGTGAAATGATATAAATAGGCACTCCATTCAAACGAACCACCTCCCACATGTTAATATGAGCTAACCTGTCCTAAGCGTTTGTAGTCAACATTGATAAGAAGTACGTGGACATTGGACTTAGTCAACCTACCTACAATGATCCAAATAGCATCAAATTTCTTCAAACCACATGGTAATCCTACCAAAAAATTCATACTGATATACTCCCACTTCAACTCTAGTATAATCATCTTACCAACCAAACCACCTGGTTTCTGATGTTCATACTTAACTTGCTGGCAATTCAAAATGCCCAACAATATCCTTCTTCATCTTCCGCCACCAGTATTGCTGCTTCAAGTCATGCTGCATCTTCATAACACCTAAATGAATAGAATACCGCAAACTATAAGCCTCCTCAAGTATCAACTCTATCAAACCATCAACATTAGAAACACAAAGTTAAACTTGAAGTCACATAACACCATCATCTCCTATAGCCACCTTCATAGCACCACCTCGCTGCACCGTGTCCTTAAGCACAAAGTAATGGGGATCAGTATAATAACGAGTCTTCGCTCAAACAAAGATGACTATGCAAGGGCTGAACATCCATAGCTAAAGGCCTCTTCTCAGCTAGTATGAATGTAAAACTACCCATACTCTCTGCCTTTCTACTCAAGGCATTCACTTTCACATTCGCCTTACAATGATGATACAAGATGCTGATATTATTATCCTTAGGAAAATCAAGCCACCTCCACTACCTCAAACTCAACTTCTTCAGCTTGAATAAGTGCTGAAGACTTCGATGATTAGTATACACCTCACATGACACACCATACAAGTAATGCTTCCAAATCTGAAGTGCATGCACCATCGCCACCGACCCCAAATCATGGACTCAATAATTCATCTCATGAAGCTTTAACTATCGCGACACATATGTAATCACTCCACCCTCCCATATGAACACCATACCAAGGCCAATGCACGAAGCATCAAAATTTACTATGTATGGCCCTAATTATGTGGGCAACACTAATACTGATGTTGTAATCAAGGAAACCTTGATCTTCCTATAGCTCTCCTCATACTCATCATACCATAAAAAAGTAATAAATTTGTGAGTAAACTTATTGAATGGAGCTGCAATGGATAAGAACCCCTCTACAAAACGATTGTTGTATCCTACAAAACCAAAAACTCCTGATCTTTATACATGAAGTACGTCTAGGTTAATTCTGAACCGCATCAATCTTCTTGGGATCAATCTTAATGCCATCACCGTACACTACCTGATTGAAAGAATGTAACTGAGTTCAACCAAAACACAAACTTGGAAAACCTAGCATAAACTCTTTCATGGTGTGAAGCACAATCCTCAAATGCTGCTCAGGCTCCTCTCTACAATGAGAGTAAACCAAGATATTGTCAATGAACAAGATCATAAAGGAATCCGGATAAGGCTTGAATACATGGTTAATCAAATCCATGAATGTTACTGGAGCATTAGTCAAATCAAATGACATCACCAAGAACTCATAATTACCATAATGGGTCCTAAAAGCCGTCTCAGGGATATCTGAAGCCCTGATTTTCACCTCAATATAAGGAAATGGATACTTGACCTTGATTTTAACCTTGATCAACTGACAATAATCAATGCACTTCCTAATAATACCATCCTTCTTCTTCACAACCAACACCGGTGCACCCCAAGAAGAAACACTTTGTCCAATGAATTCCTTTCCAAGCAAATCTTGCAACAACTTCTTCAATTCCTTCATCTCAGCTGGAGCCATGCGATATGGTAGAATAGAAATGGGTTAAGTGCACGAAACCAAGTCAATACCAAATCAATATCCTTATCCGGTGCCATACCCGACAATTCCATAGGGAATAACTTTGGAAACTCTTTCACAACCTGTACTAGATCCATAAGAGGAACTTATGAACTAGAATCTTAAATAAAAGACAAATATGCTCCACACACCTTCTCAAACATACGTTGAGCCATCAACATTAAAATCATCTTACTTGTATAATGACCAAGTGACCCTCTCAGCTCTTATCTAGGCAACCCTGGCATAGGTAAAGTCATAGTCTTAGCATGACCGTATGAGAAAGCATAATACAAGGATAACCAATCAATACCGAGAATCACCTCAAATTCCACCATATCCAACAATAAGAGATCAACCATAGGACCATATCCGTTAATAGTAACCACACAAAATCAATAAGTTCAATCCACCATAATAGAATGTCCAATAGGCATAGACACAAAAACAAGAATATCAAAAGGACCACGAGACATACCCAAATATGATGCAAAGTAAGATGACACATATAAATACATAGAACCTGAATCAACGAGCCTAATCGCCACCCACCTGACCTCTACCTTTAGGACGACCTCTAACCTCCTAACCTCTACCTCTAGCTGGCTAGTCATGTAGCGTAGGAACTGCGGTTGGAATCATGGCCTGAGTACCTTGCTGAGACGTACAACCCTGAAGCCTAGGGCAATACCTCCTCATATGCCTTGGATATCCACACTCAAAGCAACTCCTTTGTGATGTGGCTGCTAGGATTTAGCCTGGCCCTGTCGATCGAAATAACCACTGAAAGAACACTACCTTGTAGATGAAGTATAACAACCACATGCGAGAGGTCTATTGATTGATGACTAACCCGAACGAGCACTCTGGAACCTATGGCTAACTAGAGCGCCAAAAGAAGTATGAAGTGCTGTCTAAAATGGCCTGCTAGGATGGACTCTACCATAATAACCCTTGCCTCAAGAGTAGACACCACTAGATCCTCCAATATCACAAGGCTTCTTGGCCTCTCTCTCACCCCTCTCCTGCTTGCGGATACGCTCCAATCTAATTGCAATTTCCAAAACCACATGGTGAATTGTCTCAGTCTCAATCTCCCATGCCATCCCATTACTAATACCATAATTGAGGCCCTTAACAAACATCAATACCTTCTCGTTCTCGGAGGGAATCAAAACAGCTCCACAACGTGACAACTCTGTGAACCTCATCTCATATTTTAGTAATAGTAATGATATCCTGCTGTGAGTGCTCAAGTTGGATATGCAACTCATTCTGCTAGTGAATGGAATGAACTTCTCTAGAAAGAGAGTAAAAAATTGACTCCAAGTGAGAGGAAGTGACCCTGCTGGTCTGCCCTGCTCAAAAGTCTGCTACCACCTTTTGGTTGGCCCTCTTAACTGAAAAGTAGTGAATCAACTCAATTGGACTCCACAAGACCCAAGTTGTGCAAAATCTCATGACACCTATCCAGGAAATTCTAAGCATATGCTGTGAGATCCTAATAAAAACATGGAGTATCCAACTTCTGGAATCTATCCATCCTCTTCTACTCCTTAACAAACTTAGCGGGCCTAACCTCAGGACTGACTGTAGCAATAGACAGGACTACCCTGATTGGTAGAAAAACCAGAACTCTCTGAGTCTGAAACATAGTAGTGGCCTGCTCCGGAGTTTGCATAGCTTGGTTGGTGTTTCCTTTCCAGCTTGAGAAGTAGATGGGATCATAGAAATCATACCAACCTGTGCCAAAAAGTCAATGTATCCCAAAATGCGGACCATAGTATCCTGAATCACTAGAGTAGCAATGAAACCTTCGGGAACCTGAGCTGGATATTGTCCACCTCTGGAGCCACAGGTGGCTTCTTAGAAGTTGCTCTAGCATGTGCAAGATTTGCTGCAGGTGCTCCACCTCTCACGGGTGTTGTTGTACCTGCTTTGTCCTGAGCTCTAGCCTTGCCCCAACTGCTGCCTCTCCCGGCTTTGGACTGGGGTTCCAGCTCCTGCTCAGCTGCAGTGAATGACCACATTCTCAACATTTGTGACAGAATAGAAGTATAAGATTCAAAATTTAGGTTGAAACGAGGTCGCACGATAGAGAAAGAATCAGTTTTCTTATTGTACTATAGCCTCTCAAAGATAAGTATAATGTCTCCATATCGATCTGCAAGACTCTACTAGGTATGCTCATGACTCTTAGAATCCATGAACCTAGAGCTATGATACCAACCCTATCATGACTCAAAATTCTACCATGGTTTTGATGGCACCTAATCCAATCCACTAGGTAAGCCAACAATCATGATAAACTAAAGCAAGTCAAATATAGGATAAAGTGCAGTCATGAAAAAGATAAAGTAAGATAAATCTTGCAACATCTTCCAAAATGTAAATACCATAATAACTCTCAAAATACGGCAGTACAAAATCATGAGATTCTAAGATAAAGGTACAACCGATTAATAATAGAGAAGTGCAAAATACTGTCTATTCAATGTTGATAAACAAGACTTTTCTTAACTCCTCTATTACTTCACATAGCTTTTCACTCCTTTCCCTCATAGCAAAATTGTAGGTTTTATTACCTACAAATAAAAATACCCGCATTATCTCTTTCTGAAAGGAGAAGGAATGCTAGAATGACAACATGGATCTATTATTGAATTCACCCAACCCCTGGCTCATTTTACTATTTTTCGAAACACGAATAAACTGTCTGATAATAGAAGAAGGTTACTGTTACACCCCATGTTTTTGTATGTGACAGTACGTCGTAAGTCAATTGATGTAAGCTCAGAAATAAGATTATATTGGAAAGTACATAAAGTAAGTTAATCATGTTGACGTTGAGGTTAAAAATCTTTAATATCATGCATAACAAGTACCAAGAGGGTTGGAAGGCACATACGAATCGAAGAAAATAAGTTTTGTCGAAAGTCAACAAGTTGGGAAAGTTATGATATGCACTTTGGGGTGAGACTAGGGTTCTTAACATGATAAGGAGGTTATGTTATAAGTTATTTTAGTCTTATGATAGTCTTGTGTTATATTTTGAAGTCAAGCGAGTTGTGGAACAAAAGTTGGCAAAGTTCATGACAAGCTACAATCATATTGTGCTGACAATTAGGTCAAATATAGCAGAGCTTTTCTCCTAATATTCTTGGAATTACAAGATGAAAAACATATCCAACTGAAGATTTACGAGTCTAGTTTTCTAATTCATTAAACCATTCATCAGTATGACATTGAAGTAGAGAGATATTCGCATTTTCGCGGGACTGCGCAAGCAGCTCCCAATGGGACACACTTAGGCAGTGGATGACTCTTAAAGATTTTAAAGTCTTTTGACGGATCATTTTTTGTCATTTTCGGCCAAGGACAGTTCCCAAAGTCTCTTAACACCTCTCTGACCGTCCTCCATGATTCCAAGTCGAATCCAAGGTGGTTTTTCCTAGACCTAACCTCAAAAATTAGGCTAAGTCTATGGTGTTTTGATGCCATTAAGGGTGCTTGTAAGCTAAGGGAAGCTTTGGTTCGAGTTTTATAATGATTTTTAAGGTACTTATAACACCCTATTTCATGCGCTTAAGCTTATCTATGTGTTGGTAATGTTATTTGGATGAAGAATTACAAGATAGAACTTGAAGTTGTATAAGAAGTTATTGTCTCTTATTGGACTATTTTTGAGTTGTGTATATGACTTCATATGACTGGAAATTATGAAAAATAAATTGGCCATGATATTTTTAGTATTATTATGTTGGTTTACATGTTAATCTTGTTGAGGAAATTGGTAACTAGAAAAGAAATGGCTATAAAGCACTTGGAAGTTGTCCATAGTGATATTAACTTGTGATATGCTATTTTGGGTGACTTTGAATTTGAGTTCAAGGTTGGAAATCATTTGAAAGGTTTTAGTTATAATACTGGATATATTACTAAGTTCATGAATGAATGATAATGGGGTTGATGGGTGCTATAGGGATTCAATATGAGCTTGCCGCTCGTCGTCATATGTTGATGACTTGTTAATGAAATATTTTATACATTATTGTTGATGCTGTTCTTATTGTATTGCTCTGGTTGTTGCTGTTGGTATATCGTAATGGAGGAGGCCCTTGTTACAGGGGAAATGCTTTCCAAACATACATAAACAAGCTACTAGTTTAAGTTGCGCACTTAGCTGATTTTGCATCTCCTTATGCTATGCTAAATTGAGTTGAGTTGTTCGAAGATTTTCTAGGAAGGTGTTAAGGACTCAACAAAGTTAAGGTATGTTAAGGCTATCTCTTATTTCCTTTTGGCATGATCCATATGATAAAACGAAACGAGCAAACACGCAAACTTCACAAGTGACTCTATTCTTAGGAGTACTAGGGATTCCTATGTTCTTGATTCCTCATGTGTCCTATTATTATATCGTTTGTTCTTGGGCCTCAGAAAATATGTAGGTTTATAAATTTTATTCCATGATATTAACCGAAGGCGTACTGATCTTTTGACATCCCGAGAGATCTTATTGACTAACTTCTTATACATTGCATTCATTTATAGATGTACATTGACCCATGACTAGATGGCATTGTGTACGCATACATTATCTGAATATGGGGTATGGGGAAAGGTTATGGAGTTATATAAGCACCACCACTTGATCAGTTGGTATACGTTGATAATTTCTCCCATAGAGGACGAGATGATATGATGGGATTCCCTCAGAGCCTTGATGATGTTATGTAACCTATGCATGATATGACATTTATACGCACGTGCATGATATTATAAATGTTTCATGATTCACAGAGCTATTCAGACTTACATGTTGAGTCTTTTACTTCATGTTTCCTTCAAGTCTTTTATATACTGCCTTTCATACCTTACATACTTAGTACTTTATTTGTACTAACGTCCTTTTTCCTTGGGGACACTGCGTTTCATGCCTGCAGGTCTTGGTACACAGGTTAACAGTCCTCTTATTAGGCTATCAGCTTAGCGGAAGGTGTTGGTGCACTCTACTTCCTCCAAAGTTGCCTATTTGGTTAGTATAATTTGGACATGAATTGATTGGTACTGCATGGCCCTGCCCGATCTTTATGACGTTTATGTACTCTTAGAGGCTTGTAGACAGATGTCATGTATCTGGATACTTGTATGGCCTTATCGGCCTATGTTTTGAGTGTACAAATAATCATGTCGGCCCGATAGTCCCGTATGTCACATGTATAAGTTTCTATATCATTTTGAGTCATCTTATGTCTGGTATTCCCTTGTGTATTATTTTAGTTATCTCATTACGACACTTCTGGCCCATTTACCCATGACGGTATGATAAGAAAGATATGTTACATTGGTACTCGGTTGAGTAAGGCATCGGGTGCCTGTCGCGGCCATGCGGTTTGGGTTGTGACAAAAGTGGTATTAGAGTTGTTCTATCATAGGGAGTCTACAGGCCGTGTCTAGTAGAGTCTTGTTTATGGGTAAGTTGTGCACCACCGTTATAAGCAGTTAGCTACAGGACATTTAGGATTTTCACTCTTTCTTCTTATTCTAGACCTCTAAGTTGTAAGAATTCAAAATCCTAAATTATACTTTATTCATAATACTACGATACCTACATCCACAAAGACAAATGATAAGAGATTGAATGTGGTTGTGGAAGAGTTGAGTCAGAGGAACTCGATTTTGCATCATGCTTATGATGAGTAAATGCAAGGTCTTCAGTAGATTATGTGTGTACTAAGACATGTAAGCTTTTTCATAAGGAACCCTAAGGCATGAATATCTGTCCAGCCATATGGCAAAAGCAGTAAGAGAATAAGAAGGTAGATACAAGTTTCAACAAGTAAAAGAAGCAATGTAAAGAAGCGTACGAGGTACCTAGTTAGTGAAGATTATCAGTATTTACAATTCAGGCAGAGAAATATAAACATTTTGAGTTACTTTCAATAGTAACAGAGATAATATGAAATTGGCTACACCCATCTCAATTATGCCCTATGGGAGCTAACAGATATAGTTTAAGAGAAAGATAGGATACCAGGATCCAGCTGGGGTTTGAGTAACCCAAAATTGTGGTGGATTGTTATCATTAGCTAACATTTCGGAAGGATAGTACAAAACATGATAATAGTTCTACTTGTGAGATACCCTGAAGGTACACTTTAGAATAGTACAGTCAGCTTTGAATACTAGAATGTTCAAAAATTTCAAGAAGATAGGCTGTAGAATCCTAGAAGGGATAAATATTTACCGTAGTATGACTCACACCCTAGGAAAAAAAGAATGCTAGGCGACCCGAAGAGCCAGTGAGATGAAGCAAGGGGAGCAAAAAGCAAACGACTATTTTGTTGAAGTTTTGAGAATAAAATAATAGATGAAAATATTTTTGTAGGATGATAAGAAGAGGGTAAATGAAGTATTATGAGTAAGATGTAATAAACGGGTGATGACGGTAAATCAAAACATGACAGGATGATAGAGTCTATAGTCAAGTTAAGGAAAAGACAAGAGGTGAATGGCCGTGAGACAATAAAGAGTATAATTCATAATGTCATATCCGCATTTCAAGAAATGAGTTGGTGAATCCAACGTGATTAGGAGAGGAAAAGTTAGACCCCCGGAGTAATAGAAATCAGCATGGGCTAGTGGACAAGACATATTGAACATGAATTAGGGATCGGAAGATTTTGTAATAGTCGACATCGTGAGAATTTCAGAGATCGCATTCCGGCAATAGTTGAATAAACAACAAAAGAATAACCATTAAGGGTCATTTAGGAGGACGCTTCCCTAAAGCAAGCACTGTGAGAATAGTTAAGGTTAAGAGACTAAGTGTGCCAGTTATACTAGGTGTCACCCTCGTGCGTAAAAAAATTTAGTTTACCCTTGGTACAGAAAGGTTACCGCAGATTAGTAAGATTTAAGTGAATATGTGAAAAGACGCCAAAGATGTTTAGGTAACTACGAAATAGCAAAGGAAGAATGCGGTAAAAGGGCATAAGGAATGATATGGCATTTATTCAGATCCCACAGATATGTTATGTGTCCAGAACATTATGCATGAACGACGCCGGGGAGAGGAAGTAAGGGTTCCTGCCCGGGATGTTATTGATGAATACATAAGGAGCCAATGCGAGAGGTAAGTTAAGACAAAGAAAATAACCTAAAAGAGATTATGCAAAACATCGATATCAGAATGGACCAAGGAGTAGTTAGTAGTTAATTTAGGAAGAGTCTTGTTATGGCTAGACAAGAGGATATAGATAAATCAATAGATCGTGTAAGAAACTCGTAGTGAACCCCAACATTCTGATCCGTGAGAAATATTCAGATAGGAGTTAGGGTAAATAAAGGTACCGTATAAGTGTTAAAGAAATAAAAGAGAGTGCTACTAGGAAGACAGTCAAAAATTTCAGTTTAGAAGCAACCCTACAGCACAAAGGTGCGGAGGTAAGTAACTAAGGATAAGTATAGGCGAGTAAGAATATCAAATATTCCTTCTCTACTATGTACGACCCCGAACGACTAGCTGAGGAAATAAGGAAGAAGGTTTCAACCTAAACATAGTGACCTAAAGAAGAAATGGTCTATTAATAACAATCTCACTACAAAATTATATGCACTCCATAAAAAAGTGGCACCTATCGTGGCTAATGAATTGGAAGTAAAAATCAAAAGTGATATTTTAGATCATATGACTTACAAGAAATTCCAATATTCGTGGGCACTAATATAAGCCAAGCATTCATGCAGAAAGTGGCAAAACGACTAGGAAAAGTAATTTCTTATGTTTAAAGGCAAATGAGAAGGCACGAAAGGAAATCTATGGTGCTAGCAAGTTAATGGAAGGTTGCGATTAGTATAAATAGATATGTGTTGGTCAGAAGCTAAAATATGGTAGAGCGACAAGGTTTTAGGTAGATAGGAGTAAGGATAAGAAAGGTGGGTGAGAAGATGACAAGAATAGGTAAGGCCTCAGAATTAAGCCCATAAAAACAAGAGAGCTGATGGTTTCTGTAAGGTATATGAAGCTAAGTATATCTTGAATTAACTCGTAGGAGTCTATGACTAGGAGCATTTAAAATAGATGGAATGCGGCGCTGGTAGTAGAATAAGGGTGTAATTGTGATAGATAAGAGGGTGATGTTTAGGCCTTTTATTGGGTAATGATTTAACGAGAAAGGGATTTCACGAATTGTAGGGGATTAGAATACCCACATAAGATGAATCACGTTGGGATGCTATCAATTACAATTATTGAAGTATTGTATCGTCCCTAAGTGGATAAGGCAAATCACTTCAATTGTTCCCCAATATGACATGAGCTTCAGTGACAGTGTATCATGTAAGAGAATTAAAGTTATCAATGGTAGATTATGGATCAACATTAAGGTGAATCAACAATGGATGGATAAAAGTTACAAAGTATAAGATGCGATTAGGCTGTCATTCTTAAGATGAACAGTATTGAAGAACAACGAAAGGACTTAGATTTATACATATAGGATAAGCAGCGAGAGAGTAACCTAGAGTTGGGTAGCAGACCTCGGTAATAATAAATCGAAATAAGTGTTATGGTATAGTATAACCTACCTAGAGCCATAAGCATAGATAACCGAGGCTATGAAATTAGATATAGCAATGGTCGTAAGTTCGACTATGTATCGAGAGAAGAAATTCAGTACACTAATAGATGCCTCGAGGGACAGCTTGTCATACTTCTGTTTGGCTAACAGCTGGATGAAAAAGGAGAGAATAGTCGTATAGGTGCACTTACAAGGTCAGAGTTGTACAAGCTGCATGATAGAATGTAGCAACAGTTATGAGATTGGAAGTATTCCAACCACAAGTCGTGGTGTGAGAGAGAGGCATAAACGAGGTAATGCCCTGGCCTTTGAATTTATTCACAGAGCAATTTCCTAGATGGCAATGACAGTATTAAAGTATTTGTAAGAGCTATAGATTATGAGACTGATAAACACATCATTAAACATTCGAGGAGGAATGTTCCAAAGGGGGGAATGATATTACACCTCATGTTTTTGTATGTGAGAGTACGTCGTAAGTCAGTTGATCTAAACTCAGAAATGAGATTATAATTGAATGTACATAAAATAAGTTAAGCATGTTACCGTAGAGGTTACAAATCTATAAGATCATGCATAACAAGTACCAAGAGGGTTGGAAGGCTTAGAAGCTAAACAAATCGAAGAGTTGGGAATGCTATGACATGTACTTTGGGGTGAGACTAGGGTACTTAACATGATAAGGAGGTTATGTTATGAGTTATTTTAGTCGTATGATAGTTGTGTACTATCTTTTGAAGTCAAGCGAGTTGTGGAACAAAAGTTGGCAAAGGTCATCACAAGTTACATTCATGATGTGCTGAAAATTAGTTCTAATGTAGTAGAGCTTTTCTCCTAATATTCTTGGAATTACAGGATGAACCGCATATCAATCTAAAGATGTACGAATCTAGTTTTTAATGCATTAAATCGTTCATGTATACAACATCGGAGTAGAGAGATATTCGCATTTTTAGGGACTACGCCAGCAGCTCCCAATGAGACCCACTTAGGCGGTGGACGACCCTTGAACATGTTAAAGGGTTTGGAAGGCTCATTTTAAGTCATTTTCGACCAATAACAGTTCCCAAACTCTATCAACACCTCTCTAATAGTCCTCCATGGTTCAAAGTCGAACCTAAGGTGGTTTTGCCTACACCTAACCTCAAAAATTAGCCTAAGTAAAAAAAAGAGTCTCTATGGTGTTGTGATGCCATTAAGGGTTCTTGTAAGCTAAGGGAATCTTTGGTTCGAATTTTTTGTAATTATTTATGGTATGTATAACATCCTATTGCTTGGGCATAAGCTTATCTATGTTTTTCTTAAGTTATTTGGATGAAGAATTACAAGATAGAACTTGAAGTTGTATATGAAGTTGTTGTCTCTTATTGGACTATTTTGGAGTTGTGTATATGACTTCATATGACTAGAATTATGGAAAATAAGTTGGATATGATATTTTTAGTATGATTATGCTGGTTTACATGTCAATCTTGTTGAGGAAATTGGTAGCTAGAAAAGAAATGGCTATAAAACACTTGGAAGTTGTCCGTAGTGATATTATCTTGTGTTAGGCTATTTCGAGTAACTTTGAAATTGAGTACAAGGCTAGAAATCATTTAATGGGTATTGGTTATTATACTGGCTGTATTACTAAGTTCAAGAATGAATGATAATGGGGTTGAAGGGTGCTAAATGGATTCAATATGAGCTTGCCGCTCGTCGTGATATGTTGATGACTTGTTATTGAAATATGTTTTACACTATTGTTGATGTTGTTCTTATTGTATTGCTCTAGTTTTTGTTTTTGGTATATGGTATTGGAAGAGGACCTTGTTACAGGGGAGATGCTGCCCAAATTTAAGTTGCGGACTTAGCCTTTACTCAGCACTGATTGTGAATCTCCTTATGCTATGGGTGATTGAGTTGAGTTATTTGATGAATTTCTTGGAAGGTATTAAGGACTCAACAGAGTTAAGGTTTGTTAAGGCTATCCCTTATTTCGTTTCGGCATGATCCACATGATATAGCGAAATGAGCAACACGTAACTTTCACAAGTGACTCAATTCTTAGAAGTACTAGGGATGCCTATGTTCTTCATTCCCCGTGAGATGATGGGATTCCCTCAGAAGCTTGATGATGTTATGTAACCTATGCATGATATGACATTTATACGCACATGCATGACATTATAAATGTTTCATGATTCACATAGCTATTCAGACTTACAGGTTGAGTCCTTTACTCCATGTTTCTTTCAAGTCTTTTATATACTGGTTTTAATGCCTTACATACTCGATACTTTATTTGTACTGGCGTCCCTCTTGCTAGGGGATGTTGCATATCATGCCTGCAGGTCCCGATAGACAGGTTGACAGTCCTCCTAGTAGGCTATCAGCTCGCGGAAGGTGATGGTGCACTCCACTTGCTCTAGAGTTTTCTATTTGGTCAGTATGATTTAGACATGTACTTATTGGTATGGTGGGGCCCTATCCCGACCTTTATGATGTTTATGTACTATTAGAGGCTTGTAGAGAAATATCATGTATATGGATACTTGTATGGCCTTATCGGCATTTTTTTGAGTGTAAATGATCATGTCGGCCTTATAGGCCCGTATATCACATGTATAAGTTTCTATATCATGTTGGGTCATTCTATGTCCAATATTCCCTTATGTTTTATTCTGGTTATCTCATGACGGCCCTTCTGGCCCATTTACCCATGATGGTATGATAAGAAAGATATGTTACGTTGGTACTCGATTGAGTAAGGCACCAGATGCCCATCGCAGCCCTGTAGTTTGGGTCGTGATAGTTACTTTAAGGGTCTACGGATGATCAAGCAGCACTACCTCGAGTCTCCTACGTCAGCTACTTGGCACCCTCCTGAGGTTCGCTCAGGGCAATGGTAGAATCTGCGAAAAATACGTAGAAATGTAGTATGAGTACAAAGATAACATGTACTCACTAAGTATCAAGACTAGCTTCGGTAAAGTAGTAGCGAGGTTAAAGTCATATAATATAAACAAACAAATAAACATATACAATTCATGCTTATACATAGTAAGACAATGAAAGGATATATAATATCGTACAATTGCATACCCGATATAGCAAATTAACGTGAAACGTACTATCACAAAAAGCATATAATAGGCATGATGTGGCATAAAGGATTCACTTGAATGGTCAAAACTTCAACCTTTATGTCTAACTTATCAACCAATATCATTATATCAGTGTCTCACAAACTCTGCGTGTACGTCGCCAAGAGAAATATATGAGGGTGACACTAGGGGATGAAGCCATATCCACAGGCTGTAAATGCAAAGACCTCACGGCAAAAAAGATTAATATTACCATAAATGCATGACAGAAACCTCGTGCCACATCAATCCGCATCAGATGTACAAATGTGCCATAATCATATCAATCTGAAAAACGTTTTTCACCACCAAGGAGGAATGCATATACTCGTAAAATAACCAATAAAATGCACAAGGACATTGTCACAACCAAAAATCCCAACCAATCCGGGTTGTAATGGCGCCTACCACTGCTTCCTAGGCAAGACAACACGCAATGGAAGAATACGAAAGAACTAAAATAAATGACTAACAACAGGATAATAACATAGCATAAAAGTAACTCGGAGATGTACATAATAAGTCTAAAACCAACATCTAACACAAACCATCCCAAGACATTGAGTCACAAGTACATTAGCTTCTAGAGTTAATACATTACTTTTAAAGAGGTGGAACGTTGTCTGAAAGATAGAAAAAATACAAATAGAAATCAGTAGATGACTCTGAGGCTAACAAACGGAATGTAGCTCTATCTCGAGTCACCTGCCCGGTATTCGCTAAGCACCTTTCGAGACTCTGCTGGTACCGACGTCTGAATCTGCACAAGAAATACAGAAGTGTAGTATGAGTACAACTGACCTAATGTACTCAGTAAGTGTCTAGCCTAACCCGGACGAGGAAGCGATGAGGCTAAGACATGAGACCTACAATAAACTTGTGCAGTTAAGTATCAAGAAGCAACGAAATAACAGATAGATTATCAAGTATAACAACATGATGATGACAAGTAAACGTTGTAGCAAGTACACTAGTAAAGGGGCATAAAACGGAAAGATAAAGTAAAGTGTCACTGAGTAAGCCTCAACTTGCAGTTTAGCTACAAATCATAACAACCTTTAAAGAATTAAATAACGAAACCACAAAGCCAAGTCCACACTCCGAATATCAAGTAAGAGCAATGAAATCAACAAAACCGCATGGCATCATCCTTCGTGCTTTTACTCCCATCCTCACATCATAATGTAATAACAAGCACGAAAACACCCTTCATGCATAACCTCAATTTCACTCAAGCAAAGAAATACCCTTGTGCAACGGTATCAATATATGAATAAGCAAGGAAGCACCATCCGTGCACAATATCTCATCCTCACAAGCACCGCAACACCTTTGTGCATTTCACTCTTGCTCACAAGCACGGCAACAACCTTTATGCATTTCACTCTTCCTTACCAAGCATCACATAAAACACAATACCAAGAAAGGTGGGAAGCAAGATCAACATCAGTAATAGAATTTGAACACAAATCGTCAAATGAAAATCTTCCTAAAATTTAGCACCGACAACCAATCAACAATTCAATGATCTCAACAGCCAATATCATGATATTCTCAACATAAGAAATAACATGAATACAAGTAATGAAAGAATTAAGCAATCTATCTAAAGCATGGAAGGCATAATACACTCATAACCTTGAATATACGCCACCCCCAACACAGATATTGCATAGAAAATATACTCTAATATACCTTATTTCTCTCAAATCACCGTTAACCAAGACACTTACCTCTTTCCGAAACAACATCAACAATTCAATATGACTTTCCCCTTGGAACAAGCCTCCAACCCACCCGAATCTAGTCAATTATTACTCAAACAAGTCAAAACAAGCTTTAGAAACTATCCTCGAACGAAAAAGGTTCAATCTTTAACATAATTGAAAAAGTCAATAAAAGGTCAACCCGGATCCACATGGTCAAAGTCCAGAATTAAGACCAAATCCCAACTACTCATTCACCCTCGAGCACAAATATGTGATTTGTTTCGAGATCCGACCTCAATTTGAGGCCTAAATCTCAATTTGACAAAATCCCTAAATTCTACCTAAAACTCCCAATTTCTACTATAAGAATCTTAGATTTGATGATGAAATTCATGAAAAAGTGGAAATTGAACAAAAACATGTTAACATTACTAACCTATGAATTTTGGAAGATATTGCTCTCCAAAATCGCCCCTATGTAGTCTGGGTTTAAAAAATGGTGTAAAATAAGCTAAGTACTGAAACCCCACATTTTACCCAGCTGCAGTTATTGAAATTGTGATTCGTTGATCGCAATTCCGATGTTTGCAAATGTGAATGACTAGTCACAATTGCGAACCATCCTCATATCCTCCAATACTGCAAAAGCAATGTCATCATCGCAAATGCGAACCTGGGCAGTCCGCCAATGCGAACAAAGCTTCGCAAATAAAGCTTCCCCTGACTTCCACTTAGTCGCAAATGCAGCAGAAACATCGCAAAAGCGAAGACTATCACCTTCGCAAATGTGAAGCTGTCCTAGCCTCCTCCAGTATAGCAAATGCGGTGCTTGTATTTGCGAACAGGTCATCGTGAATGCGAGACCTGCAGACTATGCACACCAAAAGTTTCTCAACTAAGCCAAAATTATCCACATCGCATCTGAAACACACCCGAACCCCTCGGGCTCCAATTCGAAACATTCACACAAGTGTAATAACATCATACAAACTAGCTCGCAAGCTTAAATCTTTAAAATGACATCTAAATCCAGTAATTGATCATCAAAACTCAAGATTTTCAAGTTCAAAACTCGATTTTCCAATTTTTCACATAAAGCTCCAATATGGCATCGGGTCACCCGCGACCCCAGCCAAACACGTGTACAAGTCCAATATTATCATACGAACATATCCGAATTGTTAAAAAGCCGATCCAAGGTCATTTACCAAAAATATTGTCTGTGGTCAACTCTAGCCGCATTTAAAGTCAAAAATAACATTTTCTGTAAAATTTTATGAACTTTTCAAAAATCTACACGGACTACATAAAAAAGCAATAAATCACAAAATTGAGCTATGAAAAGTCTCGAAACACCAAAAAGGGAGCTAGTACTAAAAATGACCTATCGGGTCGTTACATTCTCCGCCTCTAGAAGAAACTTTGGTCATTGAACGAATAGTAATTTACCTGGACATGCAAAAAGGTGTGGGTATCTACTCATCTTATTGGGATCAGACTCCCAAGAAGCCTCCTCAATCTGCTTATCTCTTCAATGCACTTTCACAGAAGAAAAACTCTTAGATCTCAACATTTAAACCTGCCGATCTTGAATAGCCATCGACTTTTCCTTATAGGTCAAATTCTTATCAAGTTGCACCGTGCTAAAGTCTAAAACATGCGACTTATCCTCAACTTCTGAAGCATGGAAACATGAAATACCAGATCCCCCCCTCCCAGACTAGGAGGCAATGCAAGCCTATAGGCAACCTCCCCAACTTTCTCCAAGATCTCAAATGGGACAATGAACCTCAGGCTCAAGTTTCCCTTCTTACCAAATCGTATCACATCCTTCATAGGCAAAGCTCGGAGAAGAAACTTCTCACCTTCCATGTAAGCTACATATCAAACCTTTACGCATAACTCTTCTGCCTCGACTAAGCTGCCCGAAGGGGCTTTCGGATTGTTTTCACCTTTTCCAAAGCATCACAAACCAAATTTGTGCCCAATAATCTAGCCTCATCGGGCTCAAACAAACCAACTAGAGAATGACATCGCCTCCCATATAAGGTCCCATATGGAGCCATTTGGATGTGGTTTGATAGCTATTGCTATAGGCAAACTCCGCTAGACGTAAAACTTTATCCTCCTGACCCTCGAAATCCATAAAGCATGCCTGCAACATATCCTCCATAATATGAATAGTCAATCGGACTGCCCATCCATTTGATGGTGAAATGCGGTGCTCAACTCAACCCGCATGCCCAACTCACTCTGTACGACTCTCCATAAGTGTAACGTGAACTATATGCTAGAGTTCGATATGATAGAAATAGGCACACTATGCAGGTGGATAATCTCCCAGATGTAAATTCGAGCTAACCTCTGAAGAATAGGATTTCATCACCGCAATGAAGTGTGCAGACTTAGTCAACTGGTCCACAATGTCACAAACAACATCATATTTCGTCAAGGTGCGTGGTAAGCCTACCACAAAGTCCATTGTGATACTGCTCCCACTTTCACTCCGGTATTACCATCTTCTTAGTCAACTCACTCGATTTTTGATGTTCATACTTAACGTGTTGACAATTCAAACTCCGGGAGACATGTCCAACAATTTCTTTTGTAATCTTTTGCCACCAATAGTGCTGCTTCAAGTCATGGTACATCTTCGTGACATCTGGGTGAATGGAATACCGTGAACTATAAGCATCATCAAGGATAAACTCTCTCAACCAATCAACATTAGCAACACAAATACGGTCCTGAAGACGCATAACACCATCACCCCCAAGCACAATCTTCTTGGTACCACCCTGCTGCACTGTGTTTTTCAACACCAAAAAATGAGGATCATCAAATTGGCGAGCCTTGATGCGCGACGACAAAGATAACTGGGCCATCACACAATCTAGAACCCTACTAGGCTCAGAAACATCTAGTCAAAGCCTGTACATCCATGACTAATGGCCTCTCCACTAGCGGTAAAAATGCCAAACTGCCCAAGCTCTCCGCCTTCCTACTAAAGGCATTGACCACCACAATTACCTTCCTCGGATGATATAATCTGCTGATATCATAGTCTTTCAATAACCTAACCATCTCCGCTGCCTTTTAAGATCCTTTTGCTTGAACAGATGTTGAAGACTCCGATGGTCGGTGTAGACCTTGCATGGATAGCCGTTGTCGCGCCTCGACCACGGGGAGCGTGACCGACGCTCAACCGGGATAATCTTGCTGAGCAAGCCTGCTAGATTTTCTTCTACCCAAACTCACCCATGAATGACGAGAAGATAGTTTTTCAATAGTTAGACAATACGGAGATCATGTATACAACACCAATTCATTATTATTAGTTACTTCATTTATATGTCTCCAAAACATTATATTACACATCCATAGTTTAGAAGTGGAACATGTGATACAATTACAACATCTTTAGGTTGACCTTCCCAATACTAACATACAACCCACACTATGTCTACGGAGCCTCTAATGGGTACAAAAGAGTACTAGGATAATGCCGGCAACAAGGCCCAGCTATACCTCAAAACACAATACATGAGGAACAAACTATACATGACCCCGATATGAAGTGGGGCTCACCAAGTCAGCTGAGAGGACGATGTTCTGCTAGCGCTTATCGATGCCGCTTGTTATAGAAGCACCTGCATCCATTAAAAGATGTAGCGCCCCCCGAAAAAGGGACATGAGTACATGTGGAATAGTACTCGTATGTAAGGCAGAAAGAACAACATATGGAAATACGGTTACTCAAATAAGAGGAAAATAAACTATGTCAAGAAACTACGAAATGACCCAAAGCAACATACGTCAAGTCTTATTATACTTACATCATTCTGAACTTCTTTTAGGATCAAGCGTGCCCTATGAATTATGCGTGAGATACAAAATATAATGTAAAAGCACCAACATGTACAAACAAGTGCAATGGAAGTGGCACCTATTGTTCGTGTTGCATATGTGCCTCACCGAACCATCCATAGCCCTCTCTTACTATGCACTTATGCGTTTCATTGACCGTCCATAGTGTTCACATATTATATTATACGCCTACGTGTTTCATCGACCGTCCATAGGGTTCACATATTATGTTATACACCTATTCGTTTCATAGACCGTCCATAGGATTCACATATTATACCATCATGCACACGGCCATACATACACTCAAGCTACATGATTAACACTATCATTAAGGTCGTAAGGTCCCAGATCATTGGAATACATCATGTTCATGCTCATCATGGAGAAACACGGCTTATTACATTAACACATGCATGGTAAATCAATAAGTAGATTCCAGTGATGCATGGATCCAATTTCCTTTCTTAAGTTTCATCATCATTAGCATAAGACGTCTCTTTTCCACCTCATTATGTACCTCCTTGTCATCTTAAGGTCACTAGCTAAGTTGATGATTCTCGGCGACTTAACATCGAAGTCATTTATATTTATTATTTTAGAAGCATACAAACAATAGATGAAACCATTGGAACCTATAATGACTCATGATTCCCATTTTGGCAAGCGGCCACAACTTATGTTCATACAATCACTTATTTGTACCTACCATGGGTGATCATAGGACATTAATAACATTATTATATAAAGGAGTCAAAACTCATTTCATAATATTTCACACATTCTTTCATTTCATTGGCCACATTTCTACATCTCATACTCGCTTATTTCACTTTCAAGCAGCATCATAGGTTATCGATAAAAAGAGCATTGAGTTTCCTTTTCATTTTTAGGCATAGTAACATTCATTGAAACATGAATTGAAGTCATATCATTGTGATACATAAACCACACTTGAACACATGATAGGAGCAATTGAATCACATTCAGAGTATATAATTTTCGACAAAATGCTTATTTGGAATAATTGGATATTTTAGGAATGACCCGAATCATGAGAAATTAAGAATTTGGGCCAACCACGCTTGAAACATATGAGGACATCATGAAATTTGACTCAACTGAGGGAGTTTAGCCAACATACCTCGAATGAGCTTTCCGTGGTGTAACAATAACGTTCCGACACTCTTAACGATGTCAATCTATATAAGGGGAGAGAATTAAAAGTAGGATCGGAGGAATTGGTATGGCAAGAGCTGCTACAATGATGGCCCACCCTTTCCCTCAACCAATTCAACAATAAAACTACCTAAGATTGCCCAGTAACCACCCCACAATCCCTATTAGCTCATGCATGTGATAAATCTGCTTTCGTCACCAATAGTCAATCCAAATCCGAAATTGGAGAATTGGGGGAAGAAATTCTTACTTTTTAGAAACCCTAGCAAGTTCCTTTTGATGAAATTCCAAGGCTTCAGCAAGATCTAGATGAACAACTCTCTCTAGAACAGCTCTCCCATCTCTCTAAAATATCAAATAATCCCTAAAAATAACTCCTATGGCTAGATAAAACGAAATGAGGTCGGGATATAATATTAGAAATAAAGCCTCGATATAGATATGTGGTCGCATATGCAATCGCATAACACTTCTACGGTCTGCAAAATGGACTGCATAATGGCCTTCCGGAACTGGGCACTTCTGTGCAGGTCTGCAACAGGTCCGCGGTCCGCAGATCAATTATGCGGTCGCATAATAGACCGCAGAACCTACTTTCAAAATTTCTCATGCTAGTTTTGTGACAGATGTGTGGCACGCGAAACGCTTATGCGATCGGATAACCGACCGCAAAACAACCTCCAAAATTAGCTCATTTCTTTGATTCACTCTGCGGCGGATCTGCAGCCCACATAATGGTTCTGTGGTCGCATAATTGACCGCCAAAATGCCATGTTCTGCAAAATCATTTCTGCAACTCCCAAATGTACTGTACACCCCAAAAGGTCCGTACCGCAGTGCGCTTGAATCCCTTGGCACCACAAAACTTGAATCCGTACACATTACCCTACATTCGCACCACCAAACTTGAATCCCATGGCAAAATTTTACTGAGGCTTACAGCCGTAAAGATACAAATCTTGAGTGTGTGAACGATGGATACTAATTCTAAGTCATGCACAAGGTAATTTTTCTCATAGACCTTCAACTGACGTGACACGTAGGCAATCACCCTATCATCCTGCATCAATACCGCGCCATGTCCAATACATGATGCATCACAATACATAGTGTAAGATCCCGAACCTATGGACAACACCAACACTAGGGCTATATTCAAGGTAGTCTTGAGCTCCTATTAGCACTCCCCACACTTTTCAGACCATCTGAAAGAGTTCCCTTCCGAGTTAACTTGGTCAATGGGGTTGAGAAGATGAAAACCCCTCCACGAACCGGTGATAGTAACCCGCCAAACCCAAGAAGCTATGAATCTCAATAGATGAAGTAGGTCTAGGCCAGTTCTAAATTGCCTCTATCTTTTTAGGATCCACCTTGATACCCTCGAAAGACACAACACGACACGAAAAGTCAACTGAGTCTAACCAGAACTCACACTTCAAAAAAATAGCATATAATTGACGATCCTTCAATGTATGAAGCAAAATTCGTTGCTGCTGTTTGCTCCTCTCTACTGTGAGAGTAAACTAGAATATCATCAAAAAAGACAATTGTGAAGTAATCCAAATAAGGCTTGAACACTCGGTTCATCAAATCCATCAAGGCTGCTGGAACATTAGTCAAGCCAAATGACATCACCAAACACTCGTAACGACCATAACGAGTCTTAAAAGCTATCTTGGGGACATTTGAGGCCCTAATCTTCACCTGTTGGTAGCCAAATCTAAAATTAATCTTGGAAAACACCTTGGCACCCGGAAGTTGGTCAGATAAATCATCAATCATAGGCAAAAAATACTTTTTTTTGATAGTGGCCCTGTTCAGCTACCTATAATCTATGCACATTCTTATCTATCTGTGACGCCTCGACCTCGGGGAGCGTGACCGGTGCTCAACAAAATTACCTCGATCGAGCAAGCCTACACAGTGGTGTCTACCCCACTTTCCCATGAATAAAGAGAAGAGTACATTTCACTAATTATACAGTAGGAGTTCATGTGAATAACACCAGTTTATTTTCATTAGTTACGTTATTAACAAGTCTCCAAAACAGTACATTGTACAATCATAGTTTAAGTGGAACAGATGATACGATTACAACATTTTTAGTTTTTACTTTTCCAAAAACAGATAGAACCCACACTATGTCTACAGAGCTTCTAATAGGAACAAAAAAGTGTTATGACAGTGCCGGCAATAAGGCCCTGGCTATACCTCAATACTATATGTACAAAGGATAAAAGATACAGGACCCCGAAATGAAATGGGGCTCACAAAGTCTATGAGAGGGTGTGCTGCTATCATTGATCAATAGCACCTCCTATGGAACCACCTGCATCCATTAAAGATGCAGCCCCCCGGGAAAAGGGACATTAGTAAATATGGATAGTACTCGTATGTAAAACTAAACACCCTCTCAATAGAACGAGTAACTGTAAAGGACAATAAACATGAAATCAATAAGAGGCTGAAACAATATCAAGGTGTCAAGTTAGGGGAAAGGAAAATTTCAAGTAAGTTTCAGTAATTTAAGTTGGGAGATCTATAGCACTGATACACCACCCCGTTTTAGCACAAAGTCCAATCTCAACCTCGACCAACTAAGTCGTCTCACCCCGAGACATACACTGACAATACCATTATGTGCACGGTATGGCGTCTGATCTCAGCCCGATCAACTAAGCCATCTCACCACAATGACGTATGGGTCGACATCACATCACATCTCGCTAGAAACAATCTCATCCCATTTAAGGGGGAACATCTCTACACACCAATCCCATCCCGTATAAGGGGTAACAATCTCATCACATTAGCACGGGGATTTATCCCTCAATCACTCCTACATCGACACGTGTAGTTTTAGGGTTAGGTTGTTTGGACCTACCCTTCCTTGGTGGCTAAACGATACGAGGAATTTATTATTAAAAGGATTTACCACTCATTTCATATTCTTTTACATGTCATTAATTTCATTGGCACCAATGGCCATGGCGTAATATCATTCTTGGCACGATGGCTGCACATCATATTTCATGTTCTCTTTTTTCACTTTTAAATATCATCATGGATAAACAACAAAAATCCTTTCAAATTAAGACTCTAAACATATATTTGAGCAACTTATGGTCTTAGGCACATGTGATTTCTTACACAATTGACATGATAGCTTTCGTTGGAATCACGTATTTAAATCATAACGTAATAACGCACAACCCATTCTTAAACCACATTCTCAACAGTGACTCAACATAACAAGAATCTTTGGAATACATATTGAGCGTATAGAGATGACCTCTAAAGAGTGATTAACTAATATAAGGACACAACTACTTGCACATAGAAAAGGCCCAACATACATGGCCGACAAGACCAATATAAACTCAACGGGTCCACTTAGAAGACCGACAAAGCCACACAAGTTTACTATTTACAAGACGAATGTCTACAAGCTTCTAGAGGGTACATCAATAACATCTGGTCGTGATAGGACCCTGACATGCCCAACAATGTAAATACATAAAACCACCATAATTATATCTCACTAAACAACTCAGGAAGAAGGGAGCGTGATAACCTTCAGCTGAGTTGAGTCACCTATTGTGACGTATAGTCTGAATCTTTATCTATTTCTACGGCCATGAAACATAGTGCCCAAGTAAAGTGTTGTCAGTACGAAAGATATACTAAATATGTAAGATAGGTAATGCACATAAATAAAATATGGAATGTGAACGTGTCCCGATCCAAAATCCACCTAGCATGATGACACCTAACCCAACCTGCTAGGTAAGAGAAATAATAGTCAACACGACTTTATGATAATAATAGAAATAAATGAGTGAATTAACTGAATTTGTATACAATAACCGAAGGATTGATAGTCAAGTCATGAGCCACTAAGATTTAGAGAAAGGACGTATGAAATTAAATACATCTATTTGGAATATACAGGTTACACCCCACATATGAAGCTGAAAGATATATGAGGTTTAAGTACAACAAACCAGATGACGTCACGTTGTCGGGTAGAAGAGGCAACTACACGTGATAAGAGTTTGCAAGCTTCCCACCAGACACAACAGCGATGCAGGGCAACCCATTTTGCATGTGGAGTGGCAGAATTTCCTAGAACTAAAGTATATCATAAGAAGGTAGTATAGTTCTTCCTTACTCATTCTAGAAGATATCACCCATTTTAGTTTATCGCCCGGGCTCTCAAACCCCTATTAGAATTCTCCAAACACTCTAAGGCTAAATTGGAGGTGAATTCAGCACGATTTAGCATGAGGAAGCTTTAATCGTCACTATAATATCTATTGCCTTGTTGTATTGATTCTGGAGTTTTGTTAGAAGCAGAAGTGTCGCTATCTCCCGTCATCCATAGCATTTCAACTCTAATATCTGCACGCAAGGTGCAGAAGTGTAGTATTAGTAAAACCGACTGTTTACCCTTAATTACGAGTAACAATTAAATTTATATGTGATTTTAAGGACACGTGACTTGGCCTGATACAGTTAAAGAATGAACGATAAATAAAGGCTAAATTCAATAAGTAAGAGAGTAAGCAGACCACCGATATTGATTAATTCAGCTGCGGTAGAATCTTCTAAGATTAACAAGAATGAAATTAGTATTGATGAAGAAAATAGTTAAAATATGCTAAACTTTGTATATTGATCGTATCTTGTCTGTGATTTTTACAGTAGGGCTGCCTCTTTATATAGGAAGGGAAAAAGAATCCTATACAAGGTAAAAGACTTATTTACAGGGTAAGAAAATCCCTAAAATTATTGGGTTCAACGTCTTTGCTGATTTGGGCCGTGATTCCCGCCGATATGTTTACATGTCACGAGATTTCCGGCCCTTCCGTTATGTAAATCTGATATTTTTACCATAAGATGTTTTACCCGGACTGATTTCGATAATCTCATCTTGAATGCCTTGGCTTCGAGCTTCGTTCTGATGATGTCCAACCTCGGACTCCCCTTCTCGATGTGCCGATCCCGACTTACAGGAGGGCGACCTCAATCGACGCCGATCTTCAAAATCCAAAACCGGTGCTCCCTATGCAATCGATCGTATTCGACCCCATACAGATAGTCCCCTCATTTTTTGGAGAGTAATGACAAGAAACGATATGAGCTGCCGCTTTCAAGATTAGGTTAAGTGGAGACAGACTTATAGCGTATGACATGAAATTCAGAACGTCAAATCAGCTAACACAAAAACGTCTTGCTGATGAATGATGGCAGCATGATGACGCACGTGGCCACTATCAAAAAGGTCTTTTCGTGTTCCAGCTGCTGAAAAACCCTGTGATCCCTGCAAATACCAATTAATGCTTTCCCATCTCGTGTTTCGAACCACCGCTATTGAAATGTATAAATAGCCCCCTCATTCTTCAATTTCTAGTTTTGTGTCGTTTGAATATCTTCTTGCTCTTGCTCTCTACATTTTGTTCTTCAAGTAACCTCCCTTCATGCACTTCCGTTTGCTCGCTTCCCAACTCTTCAACTCTAATGGCGAAAACATCTAAATCTATTCCTCAAAAGCAACAACCTTCTTTCTCTCAACCCACTGAGGAGGCCGAGCCTGTCATTGCTGGGGGAACTTTGGCAGAGCCTCCTCTAAAAGCCTTTATACCGGTTGGATGCTCAACTGGCTCCAATTTTAAGGTAGAGAAGGCCTCATCAGTACCGGGCCGGGGTGAGCCAGTTGCTAGGTACATTAGCTCAATCACGAGCAAAATTCTTGACAGGGTGAAAATGGAATGTAACTGAGTTGGCAAAGATGTGGTGGTCCCCTCTCCGGACGAGGCGATTACCACCCACGTGGAGGGCTATTTGAGTGTTTACACTTACCCCTTCACGTTGGGACCTTTGGACCCCATTGTTATCACCTTTTGCAAAAGGTACAACGTTACATTGGGTCAACTGCACCCTTCCATTTGGCAAATAATCCACCTTTTTCGTTTTTTTTTTGTGAGTAAGGTCGACGGGCATCCTTTTTCCGTCGATCATTTACTTCGACTATACAGTCCCCGAGTCTTCCGAGGGGGACTAATAAAGCTTGCTCGCCGGGCTAGCAAAGCCCCATTTTCGAGCATCGATGAGGACAGGGACCGGGGTTGGATGAGCCGATTCGTTCGAATAAGGACCTCAGACCTTATCCCTGCAGAAAACATGCCGTTCCCTGAAAAGTGGAACATGGACAGTAAGTATCGTTTTCCTATCCAAATTCATCTGTTGTCTCCGTTTGATATATTACTAATATATTTTGTAAGGTGTAGCCCTTTCTCAAATGCCGGCCGCGATTCAGCACTTGGAGAAGTGGGTCCAGAAGGTGGTAGCTCATAGGACCTACTCAGAGCGCGCCTAGCATGAGATATCAAAAGGCCTTTGGGAGGCCAAAAATCATGGTGAGCTCGATAATGTTCATATTTCTTGTTTCATGTAATTGGCACTGCTGCTATCTCACTTCCTACTTTCTTTGTAGGTCTATCGAAGGACGCTGAATTGAGGCCGACGTCCCCCGGTAAAGAGGTTCCCTGCCCTCCCCCTGTCTCGGAGAAGGAGGGAGAGAAGAAGAGAAAAGAAGTCCCCGGTCCCTCAGAGCCCGAGAAAAAGAGGATTAAAAAGAAAAGCATAGCTCGTAAGCCTATAATCGCCGACCTGGCTATTCGATTGAGCGACGACTCCGAGGAAGATAGAGACCTCAGTATTTCAAATAATGAACCATCTCGGACAGTCCCCGAGCCGAGGGCCGATGAAGCTTGCATCCCTCGAGTAGATGATATCGAAGCAGGGGCAAGGACCGGGGTATGCGCCGATGCAGGGGAGGCAGCACAAGGAACCTTAGACCTCCCAGAAGCAATGGATTCTCCCTCCTTCTCGGAGGCAACCCTCGATGAAGCCCGGGCTGGAAGGATACATACGCCGAGAAAAGGCCATGTACCGGCAGGACCCTTCGAAGAGTTTTTTGATGGAGTGCAATCGGCTGATTCGTTCGGGAACGAAGTGCCCAGGAAGAGTCTTTCCGCCGAGACGAGCAGGGTATCTATCGGTCCCAAGTTAGTCGATAGATTTCCCGCTCCAAGTTCCAATCCTGATCGGAAGAGAATAATAAAGTTTTCCATTCCCGAAGATGCTAGGGCTCTGGCCGCGCCTGTGGGTTTGGTGACCTAGGAAGATCAGGCTGCAATGGATGCGGTGGATGAGACCTGTTTATTCAATGAAGCTGAACATGCGGCAAATAAGGTAAAATTTCTCATAGGATCTATTTGGCGTTTGTTACCTTATTCTTCGACTTGTACTGACCGTTTTTCCCACACTTGCAGTCTTCGGTGCTTCATCACGAGGCGTTCCTTCAGCTAAGGGAAGAGAAGGCACGTCGCCAGCGACTCGAGGGGGAGATGTCGACTCTTCGGGCCGAGCTGGACTTTGTGCGCGGAGAGAATGACAAAACACTCGACCAGCTGGGACAGCAATTGATCGAATAAATCAACTTCGGTCCGCATTGAGCGAGGTCAAGGCAGAAACCAGTGAATGGAGAGACCCTCCGTGCTCGTGTAGTCCCCTTGGAAGAGCAAGTTTCGGAGGCACAAGAGAAAATCGGGACTCTGACTATGAGCACCGATGCACTTCAGTCCCAAGTCGAGACGCTCACTCTGGACCGAGATGTTCTGGTTAACAAGCTGCAATCCGCAAAATTCGAGGTTGCCACATCCAAAGTCGATGCCGATGATCTGATAGCTCAATACAGAGCTGATGCTGAGGCAGCCCAAGAGCAATCAAAGATTTTGGTCGAGCACGCCAAGTACCAAACCCGTCCTTCCGTTATCGAGGAGCTACAAGCTCGAGGCTTCGATCTATCCACCGAGGTTTACGACGCAGCAAAGATTGAAGCCGATGCTAGAAAGCGGGCCTCCCCTGTAGAAGAAGAAGAAGAAGAAGATTCTGATTGATGCTGTCTGTCATATAATATGGGCTTTTTGTAACACACTTTACTTTGTATATATAAAAGAACTCCCCTTTTTTTTGTCTGACTTTGTTCTGAAATTTCCAGTCTTGCAAACTTTCCTGCATCTCAGGCTTAGTTAAGAGTTATTTCACACTAGGTTTTCTTCTCTCATGGCCGATTGAATAAGGCCCATACCTCGAAAGGGGGGGTCGGGATTTGCCTTCATAGGTCTTATTCCCTTTCGAATTTTGTTAATTCAACATGGCCTTGGCCCGTTAAAAAATCGGATATGTCTTGACAGATCTCAACTCGATTAGGTCTTAGCCTTTTACGAATTCGGATTTTCCTTCATAGGAATTCAGATTTGCCTTAATAGGTCTTATTTCTTTCCTAATTCCATTAACTCGATCCAGCCTTGGCCTATTGAAAAATTGGGACTATGCCTTAGTAGATTTTGTTCCCTTCCGAATTTTACTGACTTGATTTGGCCTTAGCCCTTTTAAAGAATCGAGGCCTTGCCTTGGCAGGTTTCAGTCATCCTCGAGTTTAACTCGGTTCGGCCTTAGCCCTTTATAAATTGGGATTTGCCTAAGTAGGTCTTATTTCCCTTCGAGTTTTGTTAACTCGATACGGCCTTGGCATTTATGAAATTGGGGTTTGCCTTAATAGGTCTTATTCCCCTATGATTTCCACGCAGATATTCGAACAATGTTAGTTTTCGATAATGTAATGAAAATCGAAGAGGCCCTTGGGCTCAGAAATAAAATATCGGTGCCAAAGAACTCTTATTAGCATTCATGTGGTTGTACAACTTTGCTTAAGGGGAAGATCGGTTTACTAGGGCACGTAACTTTTGACCGTTTGACCCTTACATTGATTCCTAACGATCTATGAGAAACCCCGCCGAATCGAAGTAGCTAAGCAAAGATTCGAAGTAGACAAGCAACCTCCAGATATTCAAGGTCGATTGAAGCTTTGCACGAAACATTATTATCTCCGATGAGCGACCGATATAAGTTAGCACGATTCCTGGTTGCCTCATTAAAAACCTTGCCGTAAAACCCCATTTGGGACATACCGGTCAAAGGGAATAAGAGTACAACGCGTGCTTTCAGTCCTAGTGTCCCGTGCTTCCTAGCTCGAAGTTACTTTATTCACTACCTGAAGATGTTCGTAACATAAAACAAACAAATGAAAAGCAAAGTCAATTACCTTAACAATAGTATCGTTTCAGGTGGCACACGTTCCAATTGTTTGGAAGCTGTTTGCCATCCATGGTTCCAAGCTTGTAAGATCACTTCCTGGTAATCTTCAAGATAACGTTGGGCCCTTCCCAGTTTGGTCCTAGCTTTCCTTCGTTCGAATCTTGAGTGTTGGGTGTGATTCTTCTGAGTACCAAGTCCCCAACGTTGAAGTATCGGAGATGGGCTCTCCGGTGGTAATACCTTTCAATCTTTTGTTTTTGTGCCGCCATCCGAACAAGGGCTGCTTCCCTTCTCTTATCCAATAATTCTAGACTAATGTTCATAGCTTCTCGGTTCGATTCTTCGGTTGTGTATCGGAACCTGATGCTTGGTTCACCTACTTCGACTGGTATTAATGCTTCAGCACTATATACTAGGGAGAATGGAGTGGCCCCGGTGCTGGTTTTCTCGGTTGTGTGATATGCCCATAGAACTTCGGGCAGTATTTCCCTCCATTTTCCCTTTGCGTCGGCTAACCTTTTGTTCAAGTTTTGGATTATGGTTTTGTTAGTCGACTCAGCCTGTCCATTGCCGCTGGGGTGATATGGCGTTGATAACATTTTTTTGATCTTGTTGTCTTCGAAGAAGTTCGTCACTTTGTTGCCAATGAATTGCTTGCCGTTATCGCATACGATTTCCGATGGCATCCTAAATCGGCAGATGATATGGTCCCTGATGAAGTCGATCACTTCCTTTTCCCTAACCTTTTCGTATGCCTGTGCTTCAACCCACTTGGCAAAGTAGTCAGTCATAAAAAGGATAAATTGAGCTTTACCTTGTGCACAAGGGAGAGGGCCGACGATGTCCATCCCCTACTTCATGAATGGCCATGGAGATAGGACCGAATGCAATGTCTCTCCGGGCTGGTGAATCATCGGTGCGTGCCTTTGGAACTTGCTGCACTTGCGTACGAACTCCTTCGCATCTTTCTCCATATCAATCCAATAGTAACCGGCTCGAATTACTTTTCGAACCAAGGATTCGGAGCCGGAGTGATTCCCGCAAGTTCCTTCATGTATCTCCCTCAAGATATACTCGGTGTCGCTGGGCCAAAGACATATTGCGAAGGGGCCTCCGAAATTTCTTTTGAATAGGGTTCCATCACCAGATAAACAGAATCGGGCTGCCTTTGTGCGTAACGCTCTCGATTCTTTGGGATCCGAAGGGAGCTTACCTGAACTGAGATATTCTATGTACTTGTTCCTCCAATCCCAGGTCAAGCTTGTTGAGTTAATTTTGGCATGGCCTTCTTCCACCACCGACCTCAGAAGTTGTACGACCTTTTCGGACTCGATCTCCTCATCTTCTACCGATGATCCCAAGTTGGCGAGGGCATCAGCCTCACTATTTTGTTCTCGCGGTATGTGATGTAGGGTTCATTCTTTAAACCTATGCAGTGTGACCTGAAGCTTGTCTACATACCTTTGCATTTGTCCTTCTCTAAAATCGAAAGTCCTGTTCACTTGATTGTCTACGAGGAGGGAATCACATTTGGCCTCGATTATCTCTGCCCCAGGCTTTTGGCCAGCTTTAAACCTGCAATCATAGCTTCATACTCTGCTTCGTTGTTAGTTAATTTTATAGTCTTAATAGACGGTCGAATTGTATTCCCAGTTGGGGGCCTTAGTACGATACTGAGCCCCGATGCTTTTGAATTGGAGGCGCCGTCTGTGAACAGAGTCCACACTCTCGAAGGAGTCCCCGATTTGGTCATCAGTTCTTTCTCGACCTCGGGTATAAGCGACGGCGTAAAGTCTGCGACGAAATCTGCCAGCACTTGAGATTTAATCGAGGTTCGGGGCCGATATTCGATATCGTACCCGCTTATTTCGATGGCCCACTTGGCCAATCGGTCTGATAGCTCAGGTTTATGCATAATATTTCTCAGGGGATAAGTTGTTACTACACATATGGGGTGGCATTGGAAGTAGGGTTTTAGCTTCCTATAGGCACTCAATAAAGGGAGTGCTAACTTTTCCAAATGTGGGTATCTAGTCTCGACCTCATCTAGGGTTCTACTGACGTAATAAATGGGAAATTGCATACCTTGTTCTTCTCGAATCAGGACCCCGCTTAGCGCTATTTCCGAAACAGCATGGTAAAGGTATAATCGCTCGCCTGCTTTTGGCGTATGAAACAAAGGTGGAATAGAAAGATACCTCTTAAGCTCTTATAACGCACGCTGACATTCTGGACCCTACGAGAATTCTTTCTTCTTTTTCAGCAAGTTGAAGAATTGGTGACTCCTGTCGGATAATCTCAAGATGAATCGGCCCAGGGCTGCTCTCCGACCTGTCAGCTTTTGCACAGCTTTCACACTGTCTACAAGTGTTATGTCTTCGATGGCTTTGACTTTTTCGGGGTTAATTTCTATTCCTCGGTTCGAGACAATGAATCCAAGGAATTTTCCCGAGCCCACTCCGAATGCACACTTCTCCGGGTTCAACTTCATGTTGTACCGTTTCAACACATCGAACGTTTCCTGCAAATGGCTGTAATGGTCCTTTGCTCGCAGGGACTTAACTAACATGTCATCAATGTAAACTTTCATTGTTTTTTCTAGTTGTTCCTCGAACATCTTATTTAATAGGCGTTGATAAGTAGCCCCCGCATTTTTTAGCCCAAATGGCATCACGTTGCAACAATAAGTACCATACTTAGTGACGAAGGATGTCTTTTCTTGATCATCCTTATCCATTCGTATCTGGTTATAACCAGAGTAAGCATCGAGAAAACTAATGGTCTTGTGGCCAGCGGTAGCATCGATCATGTGATCGATGTTGGGCAAGGGAAAAGAATCTTTAGGGCATGCCTTGTTTAGATCTTTATAATCTATGCACATTCTTATCTTATTTCCCTCTTTAGGAACTACAACTACATTTGCTAGCCATTTCGGGTATTTAACTTCCCGTATGGACCCTATATTTAAAAGCTTTAGTTACCTCATCCTTGACGAATGCTTGTTTGACTTCGGACTGAGGCCTCCTCTTTTGGTTGACCGGTCGGAATTTCGGATCAACGCTCAATTTGTGAGTTGTGATCTCCGGTGGTATCCCTGTTATGTGAAGATGACACCAAGAGAAAGAATCTTCGTTAGCTAAAAGAAAATTGATAAGTTTGGCCCTGAGCTCGGAGCTTAGGCCCGAGCCCAGGCATACCTTTCGATCCGGCGAGTCGCCTTGGAGTGGAATTTGCTCGAGTTCCTCAACTGTTGACTTGGTTGCACCGGACTCGTCGGGACCGATGAACGACCGGGGAACCCCATAGTCGTCGTATTCGAGGTGATCCTGTTCACCTTCATTTTTTGAAGGTGATACCTGTGATTGCTATTTGGTGGTTCTTTGGGAAAGAGCAGTCGGTTTCGACTCTACTTCTTCTACTGCGAACATCTCCCTTGCAGCATGCTGCTCCCTGTAAATAGTTATGATCCCATCAGCCAATGGGAATTTCAACATTTGATGCAGTGTCGAGGGTACTGCCCTAATATCCTGAATCCACGGCCTCCCAAGCAAGGCATTGTATCTCATATCTCCTTCGATCACGCAGAATTTTGTTTCCCGAGCAGTACCAGCGGTGTTCACCAGCAACGTGATCTCCCCTTTGGTTGTCTCGCAAGCCATGTTAAAACCATTGAGAATTCGAACTTCAGGAATAATCCGGTCTATCAATCCGAGCTGTTCGACAACCCACGATCGGATTATATTGGCCGAGCTACCAGGATCGACAAGTACACGCTTCACCCTAGTTTTGTGTACAAGCATCGATATTACTAAGGCGTCGTCATGGGGTTGTACGATTCCTTCTGCATCCTTTTCGTTGAAATATAAAGCTCCTTCCATCATAAAATCCCGAGTGCGCTTCTCTCAGGTGATAGATATTTTTGTGCGTTTTAACACCGGACCTTGATAGGCTCAAATTACACCTTAATAGACAGTGTAAGCGGTCGGTGTCAAATACAATAACCCAACAAGGTTGGGGTCGAATCCCACAGGGAATAGGTTTGAAACGTTTACTTAATTAGTGTAATACTCAACGAAGTTGTAATTCTATCAAGTAATTCGAGCTTCGTTCTGACGATGTCCAACCTCGGACTCCCTTTCTCGATGTGCTGGTCCCGGCTTACAGGAGGGCGACCTCAATCGACGCCGATCTTCAAAATCCAAAACTGGTGCTCCCTATGCAATCGATCATATCCGACCACATACACCGACCCCATGTACTCAGCAAGTATCATAACTAACCTCGGGGAGGTAATATGACCAAGAGTTATAAATAATACTCGCTAATTACCTCTACCGTCATAACTCCAACAAGTGCAGAACAATAATATGTTCAAGACATGAAACACAAATAAAAACCGCCTTGGTGCACAAAACAATATAACGTACTCTGCTCAGTCAACAATCCACCATATAAAGAATATATGCAAATAGATAAGGTAAAAAACCAAATAAATTGCAAGAAAAGATTAAATGCAATAAGTAAAACACTGGCCAACTTTTCCTCATAATTTCAATAAACGAACCAAACCGCTGATTAGTTTTCCCCAAAATGCGTCTACACAAATCAAGAAGGAATATGAGAGGGTGAACCTAGGAGGATGGATCCATATCCACATCCTGCACGGTGTAGTCACGTGCTAATAATCCCAATCCACATGGCGTGGTTATGTGCTAAATATCATAATTTGTATGGGTGTCGTGACGTGCTCATAATCACAATCCATGAAGCGTGGTCACATGATTATAATCATAATCTGCACTGCATGGGTACGTGCTCATAAATCACATTCTGCACGTTGTGGTCTTGTGCTCATAAATCACAATTTGCAGCGCTTGGCCACATGCTTACAAATCATAATCCACAAGGCGTGGTCATGTTCTACCAGTTCAATCCATATCACAGAGAAAGAAGATATACAAGAATACACATAAATGATCAATTAATATCAAATTGCATACTCCTGGACTAGCATAAGTGACATGCTAAGGTGTATGCATGTGCAAATTATGCTATCATAGCTCAAATCAGGAAATTGCATCACGAAAATAGCAATTATCATGTTCAATCAAGAGATTAACCTCTCTATAACCTCAACCATTAGTTCAAATAGCTCACTGTAGGGGTACAAATATAAGAAACATCACAACATTAACCTTAGCAACCCATTCAAGCTATATCATAACCTAAGCACTACGTTGAGTAGGAATAGTACCCCGGTGCACGCACATTGGCGGACACACCCTCACATCTGCGAACACGCATATGTAGAAATAGCGTCGCATTTCCACAAATACCCAGCCTTCGCTGATTTCGCATATGTGGAGCCCCACGCACATTTGCGCTTCCGCATCTGTGGCCAATCTCCATTTTTGCGAATTCTGCTCCCAGGCAACCTCTTCTCCTTTTGCGCACCATATTACTGCAGATGCGCCTTCGCATTTGCGCACCTCCCTTCACAGGTACGATTGCAGCAGGCCTGCCAACCTTTAGCCAAACTCAACCACCTTCCAGGTGGTCCGAAACCCACCCGAGCCCCTGGGGACCTCACCTGAGCATCCCAATAAGTCCCAAAGTATACCATGGACCTACTCGAGGCCTCAAATCATGCAAGAAAACTTCAAATCAATGAATCATCGATTAAGTTCAATCTCTTAAGTTCATAAACTTCAATCTTCAAACCAAACATCTAATTAAAGCCGAACCAATCCGGAAGCTAACCAAACTTCGCACGCAAGTCCAGAATGACAAAATGAACATATTCTAACTTCCGGAAAAACAAATCGGACCCGAAATCATCAAGGTCAATTCCAGGTCAAACTTATGAACCTTTCAAACTTTTAAATTCCTAACTTTCGCCAAAACCTTCTAGAAACATCCAAATGCAAATCTGGGCATATGCTCAAGTTAGAAAATCACCATCCGTTCCTAATGGAAGCATAAAAACTCTGATCCGATGTCTAATACACAAAAGTCAAACTTGGTAAATTCATTCAACTTAATGTTTCTGAAATGAAAATTATTCTTCCAAACCAAATAACCACCTGAAAACCGTAACCGACCATACACACAAGTCATAATACACCATATAAAGCTACTTACAACCTCAACAACCAATCAAAAATGCAAATGCTCAAAACGACCGGTCGGTTCGTTACATTCTCCCCTACTTAAACATACGTTCGTATTCAAACCTTCCAAGAGTTGTTCCAAAGCCATCACATCACTGTAGAAACACACCATGCACGTACCCATGGGTGATCCCATGTTATCCCAAGCCATATAAGCCTGACAACACAACCTAATTGAAGATCTTTACTTCAGCCTTAGTCCATAGACCTCGGAACCCATTCCCTAACATCCGAAATTCATTGTAAGACCTGATTCTCACATCTATACACTGTATAAGTGTGAAAAAGATGCATCAGGCGATAACAATATTCAAAGATATATTCACATGGTATACCTCATTACTCAGATACTCATAGCAATAACTTCCAACCATATTAATTTCTCAATAACAGACCCAGCATCGGTAGCAAACCTCAAATCAAATAGAACCTTGATATAAACCTTCGTACACTTCAAATGATGAAATAAACACGTAGATAGTCATAGCAATACTAATGACATTATTCTTCCAAACATACCTTAATCAAAGCTATCACTCATTCCAGGTCCAATAACCTCATCTAATCCAGTACAATATGTTCGACTGACACGCCACACATGTACCACCTTGTGCCACATATATTGCAATCCGTGCACGAAAAGTGCAATTCTATGAACCCATCACGCAAAGGAGAAAAAAAACAAATGAAATAAGCACAAAGGATTGTATCCCAACATAACTCGGATGTGATGCGTGACCTAATCCAAACATCGGTTCACATAGAATACCTCAAGCCATGATGCTCACAATCAATAGCCATAAGCATATCAACAACAAAAACGCGAAGTGCATGATCATAACCATGGAGAAACGAAGACCAAAATATACCACAAACAAGAAGACCATAACCAAGGCACAATCCCTCATTCAACACCCCAAGAACCATCTCGCTCGAATTTCTCCACGAACCCCAAACAAAACAGCATCATGTGTGTAAATAGTCAACAATCTCACCACTAATCGTAGCATAGAAGAGTAACACATGGAAAATATTAGAACACGTATAAGATCAACGCTAACTTATGTCACACCCCTCAACACTAGCTGTGCGGAGTAAACAAACCCGATCCAATGTAGAACACACATTCCTATTACGACTACCAATGGGCCTCCAAATTAACTTCGATCATCCACAAATAAGTAATAACCTTCCAAAGGTCCACAGTAACCTAACCATAACACATACAATCAGCAGTCAAACTTTTAGTATATCTTCACGGTCTGCAACCAAGGGACAATTTGCCTCTGAGAACTCCCATTCTCCAACTCCTAAGAATACAATAATCTCCACATCTGAACCCAACTCCACCACTCAAATTACTGACACATCCTCATACACAATCACCTCACGAGAAACACCCCCATAAATCTTCTGTGCCATGTAGTAAAATCTAAACATTGTCAGCTAACAGCCCGGTAATTACCGTAATAGTGATCAAGCATCCGCAAGTCAAAACACAGCACGCCTTTTGAAAATGCACATTTTTCTTAAGTGATACCAAATAGTGTCAGCATTCTTATAAACATCGTAACTATCCATGCTATCTAGAAATCATGACCTTCTTGACAAAGGCGAATCGCAACTTGTACACGCAAATCTCAATCTCACACGTTGCACCGCATCAATCATGTCGTCATACAAAAACAATAGAACCCTATTATCAACTCTGAATCACAAGCAGGATACATACTTCATCAGCCAGAAACCTACCACTTGAGCCTATCTACAGAAGATCACAACATGCAACATACTCTTTATACTTGTAGAAAACATCCGTCTCAGGCCGTGGTCGACACCATCGAGAAGTCCTTGAAACCCGTTTGCACATAATCTAGCCATTAGAACTGAATCTCTCTAACTCAACCAAGTCACGTAGATTGCCAAACCCAAGAGCATTTCCACTACACACCAACAGATCCTCGCCACACCAAAAGAACCGATCATTTCTAAGGTATTACCATGCCGACCCGAATCACTACCAAGCTGACTTAGTTCTTCGAGTCCCTTTCGACTTGATTTCATGTTAACACTTCTCAATGCCAGTAACACTATGGTATTTAATCAAAGCTCACCCTAAGGTATCCTAGCATGAAACCATGTCTTGATAAGGCGTATATGCCATTGATTTCCCGCTTAAGAACTCAATAATACTACAACTGGTATGCCCACTCCAAAGATACCTTATGTGAATTTGTAGTTGATTCTTTAATTTCTCTGATACTGAAATGGGGAATCCCTAATGATATAGAAACACCGCATGTCTCAGCACCATCAATTGAAATCTCAGATCTTAGCCATATACAATTCCAGGGAACCCTCAAATATCACAAATGTGTCTTTAAATCATTAGAACCTTCTCGAGAGTCATCCACACTGCTCTGATCTCCAATGCACCCCCTAATCAAGCTGAGCTACTTGTGCCTCATTATCACACAAACATCGGAAGAAGTAACCTCCACTTTAAGCGAGTGAATCCCTTCTCCTTGCACACAAAGTCCACCAAAAATAACAAACCCGAATCACTCCATGATTTCCATATATACATAAAGTGTTACCTCATGCATATGAAATTTTCTCTTTTTTTCCCTTCCCCACACTAATCTCGAAGCTAGCCTCCTTCAAGTCGTAAACGATCCACAAATATGCCTCAGACCAAAACTAACATAAAACATGACCGTGCAACCTGATCGTCGATAGCAGACTCCCCCACATGGCTCGAAGCATAGAAAATAACATCCGATAACCCATAATACCCTTATTGTATAAATACCTTAATCCCACACTGTAAATAAACTAATTCCTTCGTACGCTCATGCAGCTCTAATCATAAAATACCTCAAGTCCTCTACTAAGCACATATCCATACTCGTGACAGTCGTGCAAACTTGCTTAAGCAATTCGAAATCAAATTGCAGCATATAAATATCCCCCTAATAGAAAGGAAATAGTTCATCAAAGCATCATAGGGATCAAACAACTTCAAAATATCCCGCAGTAAATAACCAACTTCTTAGCCTCAAACTGGACGTCATCATACCGATTCGCAAGACTCTACTAGAAACTTGCTCATGACTTATAGAACCTATGAACCTAGAGCTCAGATACCAATTTTTTATGACACAAAATCCACCTTGTCGTGATGGAACCTAACCCAATCCACTAGGTAGGACAAACAATAATCAACACAACTCTAAGATAATAACAAGACATAAATAAGTGAAATAACTAAATTTTCAATATAATAACCCAAGGAATGGTAGTACAAGTCATTAGCCACTGAATTTAAACTTACAAAGCTAGTATGAAATTTAATACAACATTTGTTTGGAATATATATGTCACACCCCACATACAAAACTGAACGATTTATGAGGTTTAAGTACAACCAACCAAATAGTGGCACGTTATCGGGTAGAAGAGGCAACTGCATGCGACCAGATTATGCCAACTGTGCCACAGGGCACAATAGCCGATGCGGGGCAACCCATTTTGCATGTGGAGGGGGAAAGTTTCCTAGAACCTATTGTAGTATAAAAAAATAGTATTGTTCTTCCTCACTTATTCTAGAAGATCTCACCCATTTTAGTTTATCCCCCATGCTCTCAAACCCCCATTAGAATTCTCCAAACATTCTAAGGCTAAATCAGGGGTGAATCCAACATGATTTAGTGTGAGGAAGCGTTGATCATCATTGTCATAACTATTACCTCGTTGTATTGATTCTGGAGTTTTGTTAGAAGAAGAAGTTTCGCTAGTTCTTTAACAAGGTATGTACGGTAACACTCTTTTTTTGGCATGACTTGGTCTGGGCGTCTCTCTCCCTCCTTTAAAGATTTTCTATGTTGTGATTTTAGTATGTTCTAAGGTCTTTTCAGTAACGTTGTTTCCTTTCTTATAAATTTTCACCGGTAATATCTCTCTCAAGTTACAATGTTTATAGATAATATTCCGAAGTAGAAAATATGATTCATTCTGAGTTTAATTTTAGTATCTCTTCAAATTGACACTGTATTTCACTTATATATATGTATTTGTTTAACTTTACCGAGCCATGCTAGAGTTGGCCGGGTACAACACCTATTGTGCAGTGACTAATCAGTTGGGTATGACGAGACATGATATGAGATATTAGCAAGCCCTTTTGTGGCCGGGTACTATGATATGTGATGTGAGGCTACCGAATCCTCTTGCGGCGGACTACGCCGAGTCCTGTTGAGACCGGTTACAGTCAAGACCTCCTAAGGCCGGGTATGACCGATTCCTCTAGGATGTTGGGTGTGGAGTGATGTGTAATGTGTGGCTACCGATCCCTCTTGCAGCTGACTATGCCCAGTGATGTTGGGGCCCGGTACGATCAACTCCTCTATGAGGTCAGCTATGTAGTTAAATTTGATTATATGCCCCAAAGAGTGGCTGAATGTGTATATTGATATGTGTGTATACACACACACACACACATATATATATGTATATATATGTGTATATTGTAATAAATGCATGGCCCCGAGGAGTACCTTGGTTTTACAAAAGCTTGCATCCATTCATGATTCATGGTTATGGAAATGCACGCCCCTAATGGCTTGTCCAGAGTAACCAGGTTAAGCTTGTGTATTTCTATCTCTTATGTTATGTCGTTGATTTATGTATGTTATCCGTTCGACATACTCAGTACATCTTTCATATTGAAGCCCCTTTTCTTTGGGCATTGTGTTTATTCCCACATGTACAGATAGACCCGGTGACGCCCCTCCCCTGTTGTGTGTTTGATCCAGCTAATTGGTTGTGGACTCCACTTCTTCAGAGTAGCTGTTCAGAGGTCACTAGGTACCAAAGTGCATATTCTAGTTATTTTGGGTACTATGGGGTCCTTTCCCGATCAAAGATGCGTATATGTATTAGTTTTGACACTCTTAGAGGCTTGCAGGCTAGACTAGAGGTTGGGTATATATAAAAGATGGTTGTGAATCTGATGGCAATGATATATTTGTGTATGTGTAAATATATCAATGGTAAAGTCACTTTCACAGTCAGAAGTGTGCGTATCACATCCTGGTACTGTAACTTGGAGGCTTTATTGGTCTAGATTTCATGCTAAGAGGGTCTAAGCATGGACTTTGGTTCGCTCGGGTCTTCGAGCATCGTGTTCCTGTCGGACCTCCCAAGGTTTGGTGTGACAAACATGGTATCAGAGAAGGTTTGTCCTAAGGAATCTACAACCCGTATCTAGTAGAGTATGGCCTATGGGTTTGTTGTGCACTATACTTATAAACAAGAGGCTACGTGATATCTAGGGTGAATACCTTTTCTTCTTACTACATTGTGCATTAAAGTGGGGCGGTATGTATTTGTTTCTAATCCCCATATTGTTTATGTTTATGTAAATGCCTATCACAAGACATCAGACAATTATTCATGGATTGAATAAAGAATGAGGAGAAGGTAAAAGTCAGGTGCCACCTACCCCTAAGGGTCAACATAGACCCCACGATGAGGTTAATAGCTAGGTTTTTAGGATAGCCCCAATACCCCTAGAATAAAAAAGAGAAGCTAATGTGCCTCATGTTCCTCCCCCAGTTGTTCGTGAAAATGATATAGATATGAGGAGTGCTATGCAGTTGTTGACTTGATTAATAGCCTCTCATGCCCAACGTCAGGCCCCTGCCACCTCAGATAGAGCGGTGAGTGCGAGGGTTTGGGATTTTATAAATTCGGACCCCCTGTATTTATTGTAATATATACAAACAAAGATCCCCAGAATGTTCTAGATAAGACACATCAGACCTTGAGAGTTATGCATGCTACTAATGCGGAGTCTGTAGAACTTGCCTCATACAAATTATGGGATATTGCTGTAATTTGGTATGAAACGTGGGAGCAATCTAGGGGACCTCTTGGTCTACCAGTATGATAGAGGGAATTATCTGAGGCAATTGTGTAGCAGAATTTGCCTATTGAGCTTCGTCGAGCTAAGCAAGAGTGTCGGTAGTACATCATGCAAATTTGACTCCTTGGCCATGTATGCTTCTTTGGTTGTGGCAGAGATGAGAGATAGAGTACATCGGGTTGTGGGTGGTCTAGGACCCCATCTGATTAATGAGTGTACCACTGCTTCTCAGAGTTAGAACACAGACATCGCTCGAATTCAAGCTTATGCAAAGAGTTTGGAGGATCGAAAAAGGCAATAGTGAGCTGCACGAGAGCATGATCAGGGATAACATAAGAGAGCCCAATATATAGGGGATATGGGTGAGTCTTGAGGTGATTTTAAACCTCCATTTCCTCGGGAACAATATTATTCGGTGGCTAATGAAACAACACAGTCCCAAGGTCAGCGCCTCGATCTGTTCTCTCATTTTGGTCATGGTCAGAATCCCCGAGGTCAGGGTTCACAATATAGTTGAGGGCATAGTAGGATGAGGCCCGCAGTAATATCATGCACAAGGGTTCAGATGTATGTTACTCTTGTGGGCAGCCCGGTTATATTATGTGCTATTTCCCAGCGACAATTGTAGGAACATGATGCCACCAACAAGATTGACAGCAACTTTTTCATCCTCAGTACGCCCTCATGAGCAAGACGCAACTGTGGATAAGAAAGGGTAGAGGTAGAGATGGAGTGTCCAACTCGGGAGGACAACAAAATTGTGTTTATGCATTAGCGAGAAGACAAAACTTGGAGTCTTCTCCGGATGTGGTTACATGTATATTATCTGTATTCTCCGTAAATTTGTATGCTTTGAAAGATCCAGGCTCCACCATGTCGTACATATCTCCATTTGTTGCTAGTAAATGTGGTAAAGAGCCAGAATTGTTATATCTACCGTTTGAAGTATCCACACTCGTAGGTGAGTATGTGATAGTTAGACGAGTATATCAAGGTTGCAATGTGATGATTCATGACCGTCATACCTTAGCTGATTTAAATGAATTAGAGATGATGGAATTTGATGTCAATATGGGGATGGACTGGCTACCTTCATGCTATGCCAACATGGATTGCTAGGTGAATTTTCCAGGAGAACTCATGATTTAATGGAAGGGTGATGCCGCAGTGCCAAGAGGGAGGTTTATTTTATACGTTAAGGCTCGGAAGATGATTGTGAATAGGTGTATCTATCGCTTGGTGTGAATATAGGATGCTGAGGCATAGTCTCCGACTCTCCAGTTGGTTCCGGTTGTTAGTGAATTTCCCGATGTGATTCGTGATGAGCTTCCGGGTATCCCTCCCGAGAGAGAGATTAAGTTTGCCATCGATGTACCCCCGATACCCATCCGATACCTATTCCTTCGTATCGGATGGCTCTTACCGAGTTGAAGTAATTGAAAGCTCAATTGAAATAACTTTTAGATAAGGGTTTCATTTGATCCAGTACTTCCCCGTGGGGAGATCTAGTGCTATTTATTCATAAGAATGACTGTTTGTTAAGGATGTGCATCGATTCTCGACAGCTGAATAATGACAACTTTAAGAACAAGTATCCGTTCCCGAGGATCAACGATTTATTCAATTAGTTGCAAAGTGCTAAGTATTTTTCGAAGATTGACCTCAGATCTGGGTATCATTAGTCAAGAATGAAGGAAGAAGATATACCGAAAGCTACCTTTAGGACCAGATATGGCCATTATGAATTTCTCGTTATGTCTTTTGGACTAACCAACGCACCAGCGGCTTTTATGGTTCTGAAGAATCGAGTATTCAGTGCATTCTTGGATATCTTGGTGACCGTGTTCATAGACCTTATTCTGGTGTATTCTTGATTGGAAGTAGAGCACACAAGTATATTTGCGAAAGGTCCTACACACACTCCGAGATCACAAGTTGTACGCCAAGTTCTCTAAGGTGCGAGTTCTGGCTGAACAGAATGGCTTTTCTTGGGCATATAGTATCCGCCGAGGGTATCAAGGTGGAAAGTCAAATGGTCAAAGCGGTTAAGATTTAACCAAGTCCGACAACTCCTATCGAGGTGTGTAGTTTCATGGTCTTAGGCGGTTACTACTGAAGGTGTGGAAAATTTCTCGTCTACAGCTGCTCCATTAACAAAGTTGACGCATAAGGCAGTGAAATTCCGGTGGATCAATATCTGCCAGAAGAGCATTGATGAGTAAATGTAAATGTTAACATCGGCGCCCGTTCTAACTCTTCCCGAAGGATGCGAGGGGTACGTTGTATATTATGATGCCTCTAGAGTGGGCTTGGGTTCTAATGTAACATAGGAATGTTGTTGCTTATGCGTCGAGGCAACTAAGGAAACATGAGCAGAATTACCTCACTCATGACTTGGAGGTAGCAGCCGCTACATTTTCTTTGAAAATATGGCATCACTGTCTGTATGGAGTTCATGTAAACATATTCACCGATAACAAGAGCTTGCAGTACATCTTCAAGCAAGAAGCATTAAATTTGAGGCAACAGTGATGACTTGAAATGTAAAAGATTATGCTGTTGATATTTTGTACCACCCCGTGAAGGCAAATATTGTGGCTAATTCATTATGTCGGAAGTCCATGGGCAGCGTACGACATGTGGAAGGTTATAAGTTGGAAATGACCAAGGACTTGTACTTGTTGACTAATTTAACAATTGCTCGATATCGGTAGCCAAGGAGCCATAGTCTGAAATACTGCCGAATCCTCGGTAGTAATTGAAGTAAAAGCACGGCAATTTGACAATCTAGCCTTGGTGAAAATAAGAGAAAGCATTCCCTTTAAAAAGAAGCAAGTGTTCGAGCTATCTGAGGATGGGGTCCTTAAACACCAGGACCGATTATGTGTGCCTGATGTTAGAGGTGGAACATCGCGATCTTCGATAGCTATACTGGTGGAACGTCAAGAAGAGGAACATCGCTGATTACATCGCTCAATGTCCAAGTTGCCAACAAGTAATGATTGAACACTAGAGACCAGGAGGATTGCTTTAGAATATGGAAATTCATACCTGGAAATGGGAAATGATCGACATGGATTTTGTTATTAGATACCACGATCACGCCGAAGATATTATTCCATATGGGTTATCATAGATCGGCTTACCAAGTCAGCTCATTTCTTACAAGTGAAGACAACATTTTCAGCTAAAGATTATGACAAGCTATACATTAAGGAAATAGTTCGACTTCATTAGGTTCCAGTTTCCATGATATCATACAGAGGTGCCCAGTCTACAGCTAACTTCTGGAGATCATTCCAAAAAGGATTAGGTACCAAAATCAACCTCAACACAGCTTTCCATCAGCAAACAGATGGTCAGACCAAATGAACCATTCAGACGCTCTAGGACATGCTATGAGCCTGTGTTTTAGATTTCAACAAAAGTTGGGAAGATCGTCTACCGCTCGTCGAGTTTGCCTACAACAACTGCTATCATACTAGCATTCGAATGGAACCATATGAAGAACTATATGACGGAAGTGTGCATCTCATACAGGCTGGTTTGAAGTTGGTGAAACAAACTTATTAGGTCCTGAGTTGGTAGAACAGGCTTTAGAAAAAGTGTAGATGATTCAAATTCTATTATTGGCCGCTCAAAGTACGCAAAAGTCTTAGTCCGACACCCGGCGACGAGATTAGGAGTTTTCCGTGGGAGAATGGGTATTTCTAAGCGTGTTGCTCATGAAAGGTGTGATGAGGTTCGGTGAGAGGGGTAAACTCAGTCCCTAGTATATTGGGCGATATCAAATTATTCAGAAAGTTGGTCAAGTGGCTTATAAGCTTGAGCTTTCCCTAGAATCGGAAGCGGTGCATTCGGTATTCCATGTGTCTATGCTCCGAAAGTTCTTGAGTGATCCATCTCATATTGCCCCTATTGAAGATATCCATGTCACGGAGAATAATTTGTAGTTGATTCAGTTAAAGTATGTTGGAGGAACAACAATAGAGAATAATTTACCCGGGAAGCTGAAGAAGACATAAAATCCCGGTATCCCCAGTTGTTCCATGCAGTGGGAAGCAATAATGAAACTACTACGACGGGCTCCACTCAGAATGACTAAAGAACTCTACAAGAAGTTATTATGATTCGATATTCGAGGACGAATATTTCAAAAGTGGGGATGATGTTACACCCCACATACGAAATTAAAAGATTTATGATGTCCAAGTACAACCAACCAGACGGCACACGATGTTGGGCAGAAGAAGCAACTGCATGCGACCAGATTTCTCAAGTTGTTCCACCGGGAAAAACAGCCGATGCGGGTGACCCATTTTACAAGTGCAGCGGCGGAATTTCCTATAACCTAGTTTTGTATAAAAATGGAATATAGTTCTTCCTCACTTATTCTAAAATATATCACCCATTTTAGTTTATCCCCCATGTTCTCAAACTCCCATTAGAATTCCCAAATGGCCGAAGGCTAAATCGGAGTTGAATCTAACAAGATTTAGCGTGAGGAAGCTTTAATCATCACTGTAATATCTATTGCCTAGTTGTATTGATTCTGAAGATTCGTTAGAAGCAGTAGTGTCACTAGTTCTTGAACCAAGTATGTAGGACAACTCTCTTTCTTGGCCTGATTTGGTATGAGAGTCTATCTCTCTTTTAAGTATTTTATATGTGGAGAGATTGGTCTATTCCAAGGTCTTTTCAAAAACATTGCTTTTGTTCTTATAAATTCTCACCAGTAATGTCTCTCTCAAGTTGAAGTGTTTTTAGATAATATTCTAATGTCATAAAATTTGATTCATCATGAGTTTGATCTTAATATTTCTAAAAATTGACTCTACATTGCACTTACATATAAATATATAAATATATATATATAGATATATATATCTCTGTTTTACTTTACCGGGTTGCGCTATAGTTGGAAGGGTACCACACCTACTGTGGAACCACTGATCAGTTGGATATGATGAGACATGATATGAGATATTACAGAGCCCTTGTGTGGCTGGGTACGATGATGTGTAATGTGAGGCTACTGATTCCTCTTGCCGCCGACTACACGGAATTCTGTTGAGGCTTGGTACAGTCGAGACCTTCTGAGGCCGGGTACGACCGAGTCCTTTATGAGGCCGGGTGTGGAATGAATGTGATAATATGCCTCAGAGAGCGGCGGAAATTGTGTGTATATACATACACACACACGATAGGTGATTCAAGAATTACTAAAGAAAAATAAGAAAATTAAGAAATGTGCGGAAGCTAAAACAAAATAAGAAAACGAAAAGAAGACAGAAATTAAAGATATATTTAATTCAAGAAAGAATCTCTTCAATTCAAGAATTCTACTCTTGAATTTGAATTCTAACAACAACAATTAGCTAACGAAGAACTAATCGCCTTTGATAGAGAATTAAAAACAAGAGATAGATTGTGAAACCCGACCCTTTAGAATAACAAGAACAACAATAAGCTTAAACTTATCACCTTTCTTGAATATCTAGAAGTGATCTATGATTTTGAAAAGTGTTTAATCTTACCACTTTAAGTTGAGTGTTGAAGGTTGAAAAATAAATCCACTAGTAGCCACACAAAAGTGCAAGAAAAATATCACAATTTTATTGATAATAATCTATAATAATCTATGTTTAAAAATAAAGAAGAAACCCCTTGTATAGGTAGGAGGGGGTCACGAAACTAAGGCTAAAAAAACAAGGAGATAAAGTCCTAAACTATTTTGGACAACAAGTCCAAGTACCTTAGGAAAAGGAAAATTACTAGGAAACAAAAACCAAGTCATATTCGAAAAGAAATTCCTACAATCTTGGGAAAAGGAAAACATAAGCTTAATTAACTAGGAAAGCAATAAATATAGTCCTAAAAATATGAAAATGAGCTTAAATCAATCTAGTATAGGATCTTGAAAGTCGCATACCGATCTTGGATTGAATATTGGTAATCTTAGAAATCTCGAAGGAAATTTTGCAAGCAACTTGGCACCAACTTGCACTCAACATCTAGCACAACTATTCCACCCTTCTTGGGCATCTAGTAAGTCATTTTTATGTTATAAAAATGGGCTTTATGTAGGACTTTATGGGCTACATGTTTGGACACATTTTAGGTTCCAAATAGGTCCAACAGTGGCCTTATTTTGACCTTCTTCAGAGGATGTTTCTTGGGATCTAATCCACCTCTTATTGGACATGAATTTGGGCCATAAAATAATTATAACACCTTGATAACTCATACCCCTTATCCTTGAGCTCTTCCTCCCACTTAACAACTTTTTTATTTGCAATTGAAGTCTAAAGATCTTGTTTTGCAACTCTTTAGCTTGACATCTTGTTAAAGACTCTCTTTGACATTCCAAAGCTTAATCCTAGTTATTTCATAGAGTTTAACTTCCTATGGTTCTATCATTCCCCTCTTCTTGAAGAAAATTCGTCCTTGAATTTCGGCCTTGCAAGGAAAAGAGGTCACGCACTAGTAAATGGCATACACTAATCTGAAAAAATGGTAGGAATAAAACAAGATAGTGACCATGTGTCCACTTAACCCAATTAAGCCTAATAGTTTTACATAGTCCCTTATAAAGCATATGCCTTCTTAGATTTGTCCAATAAAAACCTCTCTTAGATGAATTATGTAATGACACTTTTAATTCGAACTTATCAATAAGAAAGTCCAAAAATATGAATAACAAAGAAATTACAAAAGACCGACCACACATACAAATATTTCTACCAGTTGTATCAAATAATACACCTTTATGATATAGCCAAGAATCAATTACAAATCCCATGGTTTTTTTATACATGTAAGTATAAAAATAATAATCATGGATGAGTATTTGATCACTAGCGTCACAATAATCATGCATATCTTCTTTACTTGTAGCAAGCGCTTTTATAGGCTCACAATCAACATGAATGGAAGAATAACCTCCCATCACAATAAAAATCACATTCTAATAATTTATCACATGAAAACATAATAGACACTTGAATAAGAGAAGAAGAAATATTTCACTCATTCCCAAGTTGTTTCTCATAAATTGCATATCTCTTTCCACCAAGTTGGAATAAATAATCATCCATGTCATACTCAATTTCAAAAGAAAGAAAGTTACTCTTGCATTTGAACTTAGATATTACAGTTAATAACTTGATATGCATCAAAATATCATCATCCAATAAAATAATAAAATCACCAACATAAGAAATAAGAATATATTTCATTACCTCCAAATATACATTAGCTGTTCTAGAAAGCTCGAGAATTCGAATAAACCTATTATACATACCATATTTGGACTTATTTGCCAATGAAATGTCATCACCTTGTATACTTTTATGCAATGGCTTCGGCATAGCAATGCTTTAAGGAAACTCTATGTCATAAACTCATAAATAGGGATCAAAATAGTCCAAAGATTGTACAACAAAGAATTTAACCAGACTTTTATGTTCCACCATGCAACAGGAATAGATTCCACCAAATTCATGTTGGAATCCATTTGGATCCATTGCCACCATCTTTTGCGCCTCACCTCCACTTTCAGAAGGTCTTTCCACACTTGGCTGCACAAAAGCACAAGTAACAATAGAAGAAAGAGTTAGTGGGTTAGAAAGTAAAGAAAATGTTTTCTTGCTTACACTCTCTTTGGCTTTAATCACATGATTGCTTTCTCCTCACACTTAGCCTCTTTTATCTCAATAAATTTTTTTTTCTTCACTCAAACCCTCTTTTTTTTCACTCTCTACCTCACAGAAATTTATTATCTCATTGCCTTCTCTCGTTTCTTTTCCCTCAAGCTCACTATTTGTCTCACTTGACATCCCATTCTCTTCACTCATTACAACCCCACCTTTTTCTTCTCTTGGGATGTCGACATGCACTCCCTTACTCCGCTCATTCTTTTCTCTCTCATATTTTTCCATATTCTCTTTAACAGTCTTTTCATTTTCACAGAATATGCGAGGGAGTCAAAGGTCCAAAAATAGGTTTCTTCCAGTTAACCTTAAAAGAATATCTATTTTTTTCCATGTTATATGAAGCTGTTTTTTGGACATATATATATAAACATATATATATATATATATATATATATATATATATATATATTATGGTTTGACACTTTTAGAGGCTTGTAGGCTAGACTAGATGTTGGGTACATATTAAAGATGGTATGTGACTCAGATCACAACAAATGTATTTGTGTATGTGTAAATATATTAATGTTAATGTCTCTTCCACGGTCAGAAGCATGCATTTTAAATTCTGGTACTATTACTTGGAGGCCTTGTTGGCCCAAATTTCATGTTAAGAGGGTCTAAGCATGGAGGGTTCAATATCTGCACGGAAGATGCAGAAGTGTAGTATGAATACAACCGAACCTATGTAGTCAGCGAGTATCATGACTTTCCTCGGCGAGGTAATAAAAGTAAGAATTATAAATGATACTCGCCAATCAGCTGTACAGTTCATAACTCGAACAAGTGCAGAACAATAATATGATCAAGTCATGAATCACAAATAACACCACCTTGGTGCAGACAATAACTTAATGTACTCTTCCTTGTAACTAATCCAGTATATAATGAAGATATTCAAATATATCGGGTAAACAACCAAGGAAATTGCAGGTAAAGATGAAATTCAGTAACCAAATCAAACACTTCCCAGCTTTTGCTCAAAATTTCAATAAATGAACCAAACCGCTGATAATCTTTCCCAAAAGTGTGTGCACACCATAAAGAAGGAACATGAGAGGGTGACCCTTGGGGGTGAGTCCATATCCACACGCTGCATGGCATAATCAAATGCTAATAAACACAATCCGCACGACGTGCTCACCTGCTCAAAATAGTAATATGCATGGTGTAGTCACGTGTTCATAACCAGAATTTACACGGCGTGGTCACATGCTTATAATCAGAATCCACACGACATGGTCACGTGTTCATAATTCACAATCTGTATGATGTGGTCACGTGCTCATAAATCACAATCTGCATGGCATGCTCACTTGCTCATAAATCATAATTCGCACTACGTGGTCACGTGAACATAAAACACAATCCGCACGGCATAGTCACATGCTACCAATCCAATCTATATCAGACAGAAAAAGATATACAAGAATACACGTACATGACCAATGGTTATCAAATTTCATAGTCGTGGACTAGTATAAGTGATATGCTAAGGTGTATGCATGTGCAAAGTGTGATATCATAGCTCAAATAAGGCAATTGCATCATGAAAGTAGCAATTATCATGTTTAATCGAGAGATTATCCTCTGTGACCTCAACACATGGTTCAAATAGCTCACAGCACGAGTACAAATATAAGAAACATCACAACCTTAAGCTTAGCAACCTATTCAAGGCAAATTATAGTTTAAGCACTACCCCGAGCATGAATAGTATCCTGGTGCACGCACATGGGCTCAACCCCACAAATGTACGCCAACCATAGAACGTAGCTATCACAAATAACTCAAGCAACTAGTTCCTCTACGATGTTTAGGTGAGATACTTACCTCAAGAAACCCAAATTAATATTCTAGAAGCGCCATCCTGCACGAATCGACCTCCGAATGGCTGGAAATTACCCAAAAGCAACTCAAAAACAATAAATAATGCCATAAGAATCAATCCTAAACGATAATGGTCCAATCTTCAATACTATACTTGAAGTCAACAAAAAGGTCAACCCAGACCGGCACCCGGGAACCTGACAAAACTCACAATTTTTGTCAACGCATTCGAATACGAGTCCAACCAAACTAGTTTTACTCAAATCCAATACAAATCAATGTTCAAATCTCAAATATTTACTTTAGAAACGTTTTGACAAAAACCACAATATCACTTTTACATTCATCATTCAAATGCGAATATAGTAGATAGAATAGTGAAGAATAACAAAAACCGAGTCCAAAATACTTATCCCAATCCATATGGTGAAAATTATCTCAAGAATCACCGAAATCCGAGCTCCCAATCTCAAAATGTGATAAAATAACAAAACACTCGAATATAACATGTTCTACCCAGCACTTTCGCATATGCGAACCTTGTCCCGTTTCTACGGTACTACATCTGTGAAAAAGCAATCACATATGCGAGAATAACTTAAAACCCCGATCAACCGTATCTGTGGACACACCCTCGCATTTGCGGACACGCAAATGCAAAAATACCTTCACATCTGTGCACACACCCAGCCTCCACTAGTATCGCAAATGCGGACCCCCGAGCGCATTTGTGCTTTCACTTTTGCGGTCAATCTCAACATTTGCAAACTCTGCTCCTAGGCCACCGCTTCCGCTTCTGTGCCCCATATTATTGCAGATGCGCCATCGCATATGCACACCTCCCTTCGCAGGTGTGATTGCACCAGGCCTGCCAACCTTCAGCCAAAGTCAACCACCTTGCGGGTGGTTCGAAACCCACACGAGCCCATCGAGATCTCAAATCACGCAATATCAATCCAGAATCCAACCAAACTTCTCACACAAGTCCCGAATGAAAAAATGAACATATTATAACTTTCGGAACAGCAATCTGGACCCGATTTAATCAAAGTCAACTTCCAGTCAAACTTATGAACTTTCCACTTTTTCAAATTGTCAACTTTTGCCAAAACCTTCTAGAAACATCCATATGCAAATCCGAGCATGCGCCCAAGAGCAAAATCACCATTCATATCTATCGGCACCATCAAAACTCTAATCTAAGGTCAAATACCCAAAATTCATACTTGATCAACTCTTCCAACTTATAGCTTCTAAAATGAGAATCATTCTTCCAAGAAAATCTCGAACCACTTGAAAACCAAAACCGATCATACACATAAGTAAAAATACACCACATAAAGCTACTCACAACCTCAAACCTCCAAACAGAAATACAAGTTTTCAAAATGACTGGTCGGATCATTACATAAGGAATAGCACAAAAGCAAACCTGAAACTCATAACAAGCCGCTAAGGGAGTATACTCTCACAATCATGGATATATGCATGTATGTAAAAATCAAGCCACTCAATGGGGCCATATAATATTGTATCAAGCCTCTATGTGGGGAAAATCATGTCATAACATAACATATCCGGCCTCGAAGAGGACTCAGTAAAGTCTCATGTCATATCATATCGTACCCGATGTCGAAGAGGACTCGGTCATACCCGACCTTAATAGGACTCGGTAATGTCAAAACAAGCTGCAGTAGTGTGGACATATAAGTACCATACCCGACTGACTATAGCGTGACTCGCTATGAAACTAGATGCACATATATAAGTGCAATGCAAGAAATGACTCTAAAGGGCCGTATGGATCTAATTGGAGTGAATCAAGGTTGTTATTCTCCGATTATCGTTATGTAACTGTGTCTATGTCAATTGTCCGAGATTCATCAAAGATCATAAGAAGACATAAGATTCAAAGTCTATCAACTCGAGAAGTGGTCCGGACAAAAAAAAAAAAGAGTCATGAACTATAAAAATATGAAGCCATGAGGTTCACAAGCTTTAATCTCAAGAATAGAGTTCCTTTTAAAGTAGCAGCATTATAGTTACGTTCTTTGTTGATCGTGCCAAAAGAAAGAAAGTTTGAGCCTTAATATACCTTTGTCAATTACTTAAAGATTTAACATATATCTTCCCGGAGAATTCAATCTACATTAAGACATTAAAACATGTAGTTAATGCCATAAAAGGACTTACAAACATGTTTCCAAGCTAGCAGGTAACTTATAGAAAATCGGACAGTATTTTCCCTATTAAATTAAACATTATCCAACTCGAATCAGCATTAAAACAGTATGAACAGCATGAATAATAACACACCCAAGCTACTACATCAAGAACCAGTTGGAACGTAGCTCGGAACCCTTCCAAAACAATACATATGCAGAAACACCTCAAACATATTGCATGAAGAACAAGTCGACTTTTGTTTCACAACTCGCTTGACTTCAAAACTTAACACACGACTATCATACGAGTAAAATACCTTATAGCAACACCTTATTATTATGTTAAGCATCCTAGTCATACCCTAAAAGTACGGGTTATAACATTCCCAATATGCTGACTTTCGACCAAACTTATTTTTTTCAACTTGCTCAACTTCTAAACCTTACAACATGTGTTATGCATGGTTTTATACATTCATGAACTTGATAATAGTATTGATCTCCATGCTTGTATCGACTAAATCACTACACACTTTCATGTGTGAAAATGTGGGATGTAACATCCTCTCCCCCTTTAAGGACAGTTGTTCTCGAATGTAAAAATTCATGGGAGTTATGTCACAAAGTTCACTACAAAATGTAACCATTCATACTACCCTGTGTTTGTTTTGCATGGCGATACAAGCTTGTATTCGTGTACCAAGGAATCTTTATGGGCGATTGTCACCTTATAGGGTTGATTATGCTTCTTTCATACTTTCTTTTATTTAATAATTTCCTCGGTGTCCGAGTCCTTTATAACTTTTTACAAGCTTTAACTTGTGGAATTCTTATCCTAGTCGACTACTTTTCTTTTGGTTTAGCTAAAACCTATGTGCTCATCAATTCATGACTGAGGGTTACTCCTCTATAACTCTTAACGTTGACTATTTGGCAAAATTTCTATCAATACAATGCTTCCTGCATTTTGGCATTAATTTTTAGCTTAAATTCTAAAGTCTCCTTGAACTGTGTCATTTATGTCCATGCCGAGCTCTTAATATTTGTTGTCGGAATATTGGAACTAGTACCGTCATCGTATGTGTTTCATTGCAGGTTGCCTCTTGTTTACAAGGTTAATATCACCCATCTTTCCTGGTTTGCATATTTGAGTGGATCGGAATCTAAATATTGAAGGTTATTTGTTACCACATACGTTGACATGGATTCATTCGTCGGCAGTCCCTTTTCCTTCATAGTTCCTATCTCCCCTATCCTCCTCGCGCATACGTCTTACGATTACCAGTAGACTGTCAATACCGTTATCTCCTTCCTTAATTGACCGATTCGCATCATATAGAGTCTTCTTTCCTACCTATTAATTATATCTGTCTACTTCGTTAAAATAAAAATTTATTCTATGTATTCTACATATTCTTGTTAGATGCTTGTGATAGTTGTGATGTTGGATTTTGGCTTGGTAGACAGTTGTGGTCGTGTAGACCCTGTCTCAGGTATTTTTATCTATGATATTGGGTTCGTGACTGTTTCTACTTTTGGATTCTATCATGATTTCACTAAAGACTTAATAAACTGCTTTGTTATGGTCTTTTGAGTGTTGGCTTTCCTAGCAAGCGGGTGTGGCGGTAACACGACCCTTTGGTGAGATTTTAGGTCGTGACAGATCCCTATTATTCCCCCTTTGAGCTTACAGTATTTTCTTTGAACTTCTCTAATGCATTACCCCTCTGTTGGCCCAATTTACTTGAGCACACTAGAAATGTACGATTTTGGAACAAGACCTACGTGAAGGTGACAAGCATGAAGAGGCGAAAGATGCAAGTCAAGGAAAAATCAAAGACAGGACTTTAGAAAAGAAAACAGTAGCTCCACAAATCCAAAGGAGAATATTTCTAACAAAAACGAGAAAGCTCCATAAGTCCAAAAGGAAATAAATTCCAAGGATAGAGAAAAACTCTGTAATGACAAAGAATTAAAAAACCTAAAAGGACTTCATAAGGGAAGAATAGCTCCAACGAGAAAGAAGAAAGCTCAGCAAGGAGAGCAAAATTCCACGGATTTCATAGAATCAACAGTACAAGTTCCAAGGAACACATAAAAACAACAGTACAAGAGCAAAGGAAATAAAAATCAAGGGAAGATCAAGTCCAGAAGCACAAAACCACAAAAGAGAAATTGCCCGAGCAAATCAAGTGCAATGAACACTAAAAGTTAAAGCACAATCCTATTTTCAAGGAGGAATTAGTCACTTTCATTGCAAATAAATATTCTAGATGTTATCAAGCCTAGACTACAATATGATAACAAGCCCTACATGATACGATTCCATGTACTCTCAGATTGGTGGATACTTACATGAAGGCCAAGTATATGGTATCTTAGTGGCATGCATTGAACGTTCTTCTGAGTGTGAGTGTGCTTCTAAAAATGTCCTAAAATCTATATACTTCAAATATGTGTGAATTAGGACCTTTTTATGGTGATAAACACTTGAAACATAAGGATAGGAAGAACTCAAAATCTTTGACCTGAATTAAGACGAACTAATCTTGTCGATACTTAGGTGTTCTTGAGGTGCCATTCGATTCTATATGAATTACCCATAAGTGGATCTCAGTTTGTTAGGAATTAAGTTGTAGAATTCTTATGTACAATGCTAATTGTTGGTACCAACTAAAATCAAGATATGGTTCATCAATAAATCACATTTTCTCCTAACGTTTTTATTTTTTAACACTCTTTGGAATAAAAACAACAAAAAACAACATAAAATTACAAATGCAGAAAAAAATGAAAAGATAAAATCTTTGTAGAGTTTATTTCATCAAATATTTAGCTCTTTAATCAATCGTGTTGCACACGGTAGATTTTTTCTTTTGTAGGTGCCCACCTTGCAATGTGGGCATTTCATATTTTACAGACTCCCAACTTCTAATGCATGAATTTTAATATTTACCAGTGCCTACCTTTCAATATGGTTATTTTAAATTTTACCAGCGCAAATATTCTAATGTGGATATTTTAAATGTTACAAGTACCCACCATCAATGCAGATATTTTAAATTTTACAGGAACCTGCCTTCTAATCGGCCATTCTAATTCTATTTTATAGGTGCCCACCTTCAAATGCAGGTATTCTAGTTTATTTCATATGCATTCACCTTCTAATACGTGTATTCAATAAAAATTCTCTTGTACATAAACCAGATCGATACACAACTCAAATTTTAAATTAATGCTCGGTACTCACCTAGATTTCAATTTAGTGCTCTGATACATATGTCGAACCGGTACTCAGCCTGGATTTCAATTTATTTCAAAGCTCCAATTGTGAAGACCCTACATGTCATTTTGAGTTCTAGGCCTTATTTTCGTGTTCTGAGACCTCGATTAGCTTTTTTTACTTTTTCTCGATTTGCCTTCGCAGTCTGTGTCTTTTTACGAAAAGATTTTACGTGTAAAATTGAAGAAACATGAATTTTAGCTTGTGTGCATGTTTGGTTTGGAGCCTGAGGGGCTCGGATGAGTTTAAGATAGGATACAGACCATTTGAACTTGAAAGAATTTATGGTTTTGGCTGGTGCTGATATCTAGTGTCATGTGCTTCACGATCGTGAAGGGGAATTTGGGCTGGGGATGAGGTTCTTCTTTGCGAACGCGATGAGCTGGTCATGAACCGGAACTCGAAGTAGTGGGGGGTTTACCCTTCGTGAACGCGTCCTCTCTCTCACAAACGCGCAAGGTTATGGAGTCCTAGTATGGAGCCTGTCTATTAATCTTTGTGAACTCGTTCATTGGAACGCGAATGCGAAGGTGATCCGCTCAAATTACACCTTAAGAATAGTGTAAGCGATCGATGTCAAATATAGTAACCCAACGAGGTTGGGGTCGAATCCCATAGGGAATAAGCGTGAAACGAATATCTGATTAACGTAGTATTTCGCTTAGTCTTAATTCGATCAAGTAACAAAATAAAATATATTGATGTTGAATATGTAAAGATGATTAAACTAATAATTGCTGATTGAGAAGAATAATTGAATAAATCTATGAAGTCGAGATACTAAGGTTGTGCTCCCCCTAATGTAGTAGAATGTATTGATATTGCTATTAATTCCCGCTCTTGATATGCAATTGGATCTTAATAATGTGCTATCCAATATTTTCCAATATCTAGACAACGTATCCTTTTACGATTCTCCCGAATATATTAAAGTCGAAATTACGAGTACCCAATTATTTGCCAACTTAAAATCTTCTTATTCCTAAGTGATTTTATTAGACAAGGGTTAAAGCCTTGAATCGTCGTTATTTATTTCTACCAAACTCTATCTCCCTTTTCCAAGATTCAATAGTGTAAGTTGGCACCCGTTAATGTTTGCAACCACTAACGATTCAATTAAGAACGAGAAATAAATAAACATCAAGCTTCTTACGAAATTGGAATCAAAATCAATTGTTCAATAACATTCTACCCATCTAGGGTTCACAACCTTAGTATTGAAATTTAGCTGCACATATTTAGAACTAAAGAACAAATAACAGAAATTGAATTCATCTTACAAAAATAAGGATTTCCAAGTTTTGATCACCCAAATATCTCTCCCAAGTTGCAATTAACCAAAAGCACTATGTTTTCACTCTAAAAATCTGACTCGTCCCCTACACATAACCCTAGAAAGGCTATATATAGAGGCCCAAAAACTGAGGCGACTTTAAATAACTGCTGGGCTGACTTTGTCTTCTGCGATCGCATTCCTGTCGCATATCAGGAATGCGGTCCGCAGAATATGCATCTCGTATCGCAGACTACCCCAGTACTTTTCCTTCCTATCGCATTTCAAAATGCGAACCACAGATTGATTCTGCGATCGCAGAATGCGATCGCTATTCCCTTCGATTTTTCACCTAAGACTCTGTCTGCATCTGCGGTGATAATGCGATGAGTATTTTCATTCTGCGATCGCATTGTCGACAACTTTCTTCTGCTAACTTCGGCTTGAGTTTCTGCCTGACTCTACGATCAACATTCCAATTCTGCGACTCGCAGATCCACTTTGCGGTCGCAGAATTACTCCTGTTGTGTTGTTGGCCTCTTTCTTGGCACAACTTTTGGCCTTCTTTTTGCGATTTTGGGTTTCTTTCATCTATGTACTGAAACTAAACGAAAACTAAGTAAATAACGTGATAATTATCAAGTGGAACAAGCAATTTCTAATCAAATAGTATCAATATGTGCCGAAATTCCCCGGCACATCAACACCCCCAACTTAAGCCTTTGCTTGTCCTCAAGCAATTAACACACAGCTAACCTAACTAATGTTCTACCTATCAAATATAACGTAACATTGACCAAGGATATTGTTTGTGAATCACATCGTAAGTATAACCATCTTTTGTTGTACCCACTTTGAATCATAAACATGCTTCAAAGGACAACCAATCAATTAGTGAGCTTTTGAGCCTCAACAAAGTAACTAAATGCTACTTCCAGCTGAATCAACTTATGCTTTGACTCTAAGCTCAACTAGCTATTAAACTAGCAGTGTATGTGCCCTCACCAGAAAGAAAGTCCCATTCACACAGTATTTGTCATAAAATAAATCAAGGGACAACAAGACTAAAATCACTCTCTCTCTGAATAGAAGTTCAAGTGTCATCACCTGCCGTACCATAGGCTTGCCCTTATTTTAATTCATCACCTATTCATAGGAACGCGTCAGTTAAAGATCACATAAGGACTTTATAGGCTTGTAATGTTGGCTTAAGGAAGGGTAGGATATAAATTTAGACAATAGTGGCTACTTCCTCCTTGAACTCTTATTACTCTCATTTTCCTTCCAACCTTTTGTTCCTTTTCCTTCATTGGATTTACACTTCCACATTAAACCCTACTCACATACCCCTTTATTTCATTCCCAAGCTTCTGTATACCACTTGCATTGACTATTTCTTTCTTTCTTTTGATTTCATACTTTTGGTATCTATTTATTCATAAACTTCCTTCTTCTTCTTTTTTTCGAAGCTTCAACGATTTACAAGAGCTTTTTGAGGTATGGAGTCTCATGATTTTATCCCTTTTTATTATTAATATCCGACCCCCAACTTAATCTTTTATCACACTCTCAATGCTCAAGGAGGAATGGGTTGAAAAGGAGTCACTTTAATGAATGGATTCAGGTTATAATGCGGAGGCCAACAAAAAGGCTATAAGGCTCAAAATGGGATACTAGTGATAATTATAATGCAGGTCAGCTGAAAAAGAGGCTAGAAAGGTTTTATTACTATTCAAAGAAAGCCTAAGATCACTTCTCTAACTCAGCATACATATTATCGGCAACAAAGATCCAACCGGGCAAGTTCTAGATAGCAGCAATGAACACAAGACTTATACAACAACGCTCACACATACTGGCACGTCACTGTTCGGCTAATATAGTTCACAACTTTGGAGTGCGCACTTAGTGACTCGGGGCTTTCCTTGTGTCTAAAATCACAATTCTAAGTAGCCCTAGAGTTACTAAGCGAGCCTCAACTTCACTAGATTGATTTGGTTCCAGGGTTCTATTCTTCACTTATGGTTTCATACTTGTTTGTTCATCTACATACCATCCTGGTCAATGTACTTTATATTTAACATCCTGGTTCTACTATTACGCCCTTGAAAAAGAACCCGACAAAAGAAAAAACAAGGGGATTTTTATTGCTAACTATTTAATTTTGATATTTACAACAACATATGTATACATCCCAAAAATCATCACTATCGATATATCAATTCAATTAATATATACAGACCAAAGGAAAAAACAAGGCTAAAACAAGGCTACCACCCCCAACTTGAGAACATGCATTGTCCCCAATGCAATAAAAATACAAAGTAAAGGACAAGGGGGATCCCTGGTTGTGCAGTTGCGCGAAGAGAGTAGCCTATTGTGCTGCCGGTGCTGGTGGAGAAGAAGGAGTGCGGTCTGAACTTGGTGGAGGAGCTGCTGAGCTGCTACTGCCATCACCTGCTGAAGGAAGTCTCCTTGCGGCCTTGTCAATCAACGAGCGCTCAGCGGCAGCTTCAATATCTCCCTGCTCCTGTTCATCTTCTGCTGTTGGGAGTTCAATTCCTTTACCTTTATCCTTTGCATCCGGAATTGCACTCTCCTCAAGTTCTTCACTGGCCTCCTCGGAATCTTCCAAGTTCATAATCTGATGACGCTGCTTCTGATGTCTCTTCATCAGTGGAGGCAATGCGAACTAGAGTAGCAGAAGTCTGCGACACTTTTGCAGTTGGCAGAGGTATGTCCTTCAGCAATGTCGAAAAATCAAGGCCCAAATCAGCCTGGCCAGCACTCGGTTTACCCTCGTTGGGAAGGAGTGAAGAAATGTCGAACTCTGGATTTTGAATTTTCTGAAGATCTGACTTTAGTTGCTTGACATCCTCCTGTAACTGGGGTATACCGTCAACCCTTGATTCAAGCTTTGACAATCTCTCTCCGAATTCATGTTGTTGTTGCAACAGTGGAGTCACATCTTGTTTAATCAGGTTAGGCAATTCTTTCAAGAGTTGGTCTAATTTGGAGTTGGTTTGTTGCACAACTAGACCCATTCTTGCAAGTGCCGGCGTTTGGGCTGCTGGTGGGCCTGTAGGAGCTGAAGATGCTGGGGCTGCTGCAGCAGATGAAGAGGCAGGGTCTTGGGGAGCTAAGAGGTTCTGAGCATCAATTTCTTCTATTGTGGTAGGGGCCGATGTATCACTAATACGAGTGATATCAGTATCCCTCGTAGATTTTCCCAGTCTGTCTTGGTGAGGCAGGAATGGGACATCCACCTCTTGGCACAATGTGGTTATCATACTCGGGAAAGGAAGTGATGTAGCCTGTTGAATTGCCCTGATCCGGATCTCCTAGAATATTAGGCTTCCCACATCTATTGCAACCCCCTTCATAATGCAAGCAACGAGAAGGGTCTTGTCAATGCTAATTTCCATTTCGTTCCTTGAGGGTACGATGTGGGAAGTGATGAAACTGAGCCAATATTTGGCTTCCCTTGTGAGATCTTCCTTATAAAATTTTCTTCCAGGGTTTATCCAAGCTGGGACCCCTTTAGCAATTGTGGATGCTATCCACCCCCTCTCGTGCTCCCTGTTGGAGAACCGTGCATCATATTCCGCTGTGTCCGCTACCCAATTAGGGAAGAATAGCTCATTGATGTGGTTGCTGTCGCAGAAGACAGCCTTCCCCTCACATGGACAATGCCGGTGAATAATCTGTTGCGCCTGTGGTAGGGAGTTCTTGACGCCCCCTACGATGCATAAAACTCCCGGACCATTGTTTCATTGTATTCCTTTTGGTCAGTGGTGAAGTACTCCCAGTTTCTGCTTTTTATGATCTCCAGGATATGGGGATAGTGTTCTGGGAGTCCGTTCACGCTCAGCTTCTTTTCCGGCAAAATTTTCGTCTTTGAAAGTGCCTCCCGGAATAGAGTTCTAGAACCTTCAACTTCAAACCGAAGCTGAAGGTCATCACCCTTTTTCCTTCGCGCTTCTGCTTCTAAGTCTACATCCGGAGACAGTCCTCCTCTTCAGACTGGGAGGTACTCTGTCTGATTGTATCTCTCTTAGCCCTCTTGGCTTGTTCAGCTAGTTGAGTGGTCAAAGGCCTTTTTCCTCTTGCGTTCTTCTTGGCCATATCTGCATATATAGTATATGTGAGCGGCAGTATCAATGTGCGGTAAACAACCAAACAATAAAGGTAAGCAATGATATTAAAAAAAAATGCGGTGTGCTCTGCGGTCGCAGAATAGGATCTGCGATCGCAGAATCATCGCATTTGGCATTCCTTTTTGAAAGAAAAGTTCTATGTGGGTATGCGATGAGTCTGCGATTCGCAGATTAAGAATGCGATCGCAGACTCGCCAAATAACCTCCGCTTGTTTTGCCTAAAGTGCTGGGGGTGTATGCGATGGGTATGCGGTTCGCAGACCCACTCTGCGATCGCAGATCCATCGCGGAACTCAACTTGTTCAGCAGCTAGGGTTTGTGATCTACGACTGATATGCGATCCACATCTTGCATATGTGGATCGCAAAATTCATGACATCCCCCATAATAAGCATGTACAACTCTGTTAAACTGAACCCATTGAGAAATTAAATCTACAACTTTGCCATCTTCACAAAAAGATTTGACCTTTAACATGAAACCAACAAAACTAGGGTTTAAAAATTATAACTTGTCATCTCAGAGGAAGTGTGCATACCTTGAAGTAGATGATGAGATGAAAAGTGTGGGGGCTTCTTTGCCGGATTTGATATATTCCGATGAGAGAAAGCCGGAATCTTTTGCTCTGAACTTCGGCGGAACTTTTTTTTGCTAGTGATGAAATTAGGTTTTCTTTTATTTTTATTTTTCCTTTTTTATACGGTTGGGCTAAGGGGAAAAATAGCAAATTTGAGTCATTTAAGGAAACACGTACCTGATGGGTTAGCAACAAAAAATGTGGACCACATAATGAAATGCGAACCGCAGAATAATCGCATTCTTGGTCACATCATGAGCCAAATTCTCTGGACCTGTCTGCGAAGGAAATGCGGTTCGCATAATTGAAATGCGAACCGCATAATGACTAACCCCTTGTCGCATTTTCAAATGAGATGTGGGCCAATTTCTCTGTGGCTGTCTGCGGTAGAAATGCGACTCGCAGAATGCAAATGCGATCGCAGATTTTGTGATCTTCCTCGCATTTTGTTGCTTCCGTTTTTGCTCAACTCTCTGCCTCACTTTGCGACGCAAATGCGTTTCGCATATATGGAATGCGATAGCATTTGTTTAGCATTCTTCTATGTGACAGTTTATGCAATTGTAATCACTTTGCTCATTTTGTGTTCACCTCACAACTCCTGTATCTGAAAATAATCCTTCAACCCAAACTAAGAACACACGTGAATACTAAGTAAGGAAAGAGAGAAAAAGAAAATAAAAACAATTTAAACAACAAAAAATAATGAATACCACACATGGGTTGCCTCCCATGAAGCGCTTGATCTAACGTCGCGGCACGACGATGCTAAGATGCATCTGCAATCACTCGGTAGGTGGTACTTTATCGTCTTGCAAGGCCAACTGCTCTATGACATGCTTTTCACCACTTGTACCCAGATAGTGTTTCAGTCTCTGTGCGTTCACTTTGAAAGTTCGGAGTCCATCCTCCGATGCCAATTCAACAGCCCCAAACGGAGAGACATTTATAACTTTGAAAGGCCCCGACCATTTTGATTTCAACTTACTTGGAAACAGTTTCAGCCTTGAGTTAAATAATAACACAAGGTCTCCCACGTTGAACTCTCTCTTTAAGATCTTGGAGTCATGAACGAACTTCATTCGTTCTTTGTAGACCGCTGCACTCTCATATGCATGGAATCTGAATTCCTCCATCTCATTCAACTGAGCGAGCCTTAAGGCTCCGGCCTCAGCCCAATTCATGTTTAATCTTTTTAATGCCCAAAGAGCTTTATGCTCGAGTTCAACGGGTAGATGACATGCTTTTCCAAAGACTAACCGATATGGTGATGTGCCAATCGGCGTCTTATAAGCGGTACGATAAGCCCAAAGAGCGTCATCTAGCTTCCTTGACCAATCAGTTCTATTGGCATTCACGGTCTTAGCAAGTATACTTTTGATTTCTCTGTTTGAGACTTCTACTTGCCCACTTGATTGTGGATGATAAGGCGTGGCCACCTTATGCTTGACCCCATATTTGTCGAGGAGACTTTTAAATGCTCGGTTACAAAAATGAGAACCTCCGTCACTGATTATGGCTCTTGGAGTGCCGAACCTAGTGAAAATATTCTTCTTTAAGAACGAGGTTACACTCCTAGCTTCATTATTTGGCAAGGCAACGGCTTCCACCCACTTTGACACGTAATCAACAGCCACAAGTATGTATTTCATCCCACATGAGCTAATGAATGGGCCCATGAAGTCAATACCCCAGACATCGAACACTTCAATTTCCATAATGAATTTCATAGGCATTTCATGCCTCTTTGATATCGGGCCTTGGCATTGGCATTGGTCGCAAGACATGACCAACTGATTAGCATCTTGGTAAATTGTGGGCCAGTAGTATCCACATTCTAATACCTTTGCAGCTGTTCGGTTGCCCCCATTATGACCCCCAACTGGCGAATCATGACATGCTTTCAAGATCGGTGTCATCTCTTCCTCCGGAACACACCTTCGAATGATGTTGTCCGCACACACACGGAATAAGAATGGTTCCTCCCAATAATAATTACGAGAGTCCCTCAAGAACTTCTTCCTCTGGTACGATTCCAACCCTTCCGGAACGAAATCACTAACAATGTAGTTAGCGATATCAGCATACCATGGCGCCATTGAACTTGATATCATCAATATTTGCTCATCTGGAAAGGAATCATTGATCTCCAGCTCTCCTGTCCGTCTCCCTGCTCCTTCCAATCTAGAAAGATGATCTGCTACTTGGTGTTGGGTGCCTTTACGGTCCAAAACTTCAAAGTCAAACTCTTGTAGTAGCAGTACCCATCGGATGAGTCGAGGTTTAGCATCCTTCTTCGCCATTAAATAACGAAGCACAGCGTGATCAGTATATACAATCACTTTTGAGCCCAACAGATATGCACGGAACTTCTCAAAGGCATAAACAATTGCTAACAATTCCTGCTCCGTTACGGTATAGTTCATTTGCGCTCCATTCAGCGTCTTGCTAGCATAATAAACCGGGTGAAGAATTTTGTTGTGCCTCTGCCCCAACATCACCCCAATAGCTACTCCGCTAGCATCACACATCAACTCAAAAGGTAATGACCAATCTGGTGTAACAATGATGGGAGCAGTGGTCAGTCTCCTTTTCAGCTCTTCAAAAGCAACAAGGCATTTAGCATCAAAGATAAACTTAGTATCTTTCTCTAAGAGTTTACACATTGGATTTGCAATCTTTGAGAAATCTTTTATAAATCTTCTATAAAACCCCGCATGCCCCAAAAAATTACGGACACCTTTCACTGACGTGGGAGGAGGAAGTTTGGAGATGATTTCAATCTTAGCTTTGTCCACTTCAATACCATTGCTGGAGATTTGTGCCCCAAAACAATACCTTCGTCCACCATAAAGTGGCATTTTTCCCAGTTTAACACAAGGTTTGTTTCCTCACATCGTTTCAACACTGCTTTGAGATTTTTCAAACATTGATCAAATGTTTCCCCAACTACCGAGAAATCATCCATAAAGACTTCGAGGAAGTCTTCAACCATATCCGAAAAAATCGACATCATGCACCGTTGGAATGTAGCTGGAGCGTTGCATAAACCGAAGGGCATGCGACTGAAAGCAAAAGTCCCATACGGACAGGTGAAGGTTGTTTTTTCCTGATCCTCCAAAGCAATGTTAATCTGATTGTACCCAGAATATCCGTCGAGGAAGCAATAAAAGGATTTTCTAGCTAGCCGATCAAGCATTTGATCAATAAAAGGCATAGGGAAGTGATCCTTGCACGTGGCACTGTTGAGCTTCCTGTAGTCCATGCATACTCGCCATCCAGTCACGGTTCGTGTTGGAATCGGCTCATTTTTTTCATTAGTTACCACGGTCATTCCTCCTTTCTTTGGCACACATTGTACTGGGCTTACCCATGAGCTATCGGAAATTGGGTACACAACTCCTGCATCTAGCCATTTTATGATTTCTTTCTTCACCACTTCTTGCATAGCTGGATTCAATCTTCGCTCGTGCTCCACACTTGGTTTTTGCCATCTTCAAGTTGAATTTTGTGCTCACAAATTCCAGCTGGAATACCTCGGATGTCCGCTATCGTCCATCCGATTGCCTGTCTATGCTCCTTAAGAACTTTCAACAACTGCTCTACCTGCACATCATTCAACAAAGACGACACAATTACCGGTAGAGTATTATTAGAACCAAGAAATTTGTACCTCAAATGCGAAGGGAGTGGCTTGAGCTCTAATTTGGGTGGTTCAATAATTGAAGGCTTTGCTGGAGGTGTGGCTCGATTTTCCAAATCTAGTGACAGTTTGGGTGGAGTATATGAATACGAACCGCGACCCTCTAATGCATTTACTGATTCCATGAAACCATCCAAATCATCCCCATCAAAATTCACTAATATAGCTGCCAAGGCTTCACCAAAACACTGCTCTTCCATTTTTGTATCCACTGCCTCGTCAACTTCATCAATAATGCCGATTAAAGATATATTTTCATATTTTGCTGGCATCTTCATCCCCTTGCTCGCTTGAAACGTGACTTCTTCATTATTGACCTGGAATTTTATTTCATTACGTTCCGAGTCCATGAGAGCTCTTCCCGTAGCTAAGAAGGGTCTTCCCAAAATAATTGGGATTTCCTTGTCTACAGCACAATCAAGGATAACAAAGTCGGCTGGAATCTAAAATTTCCCAACCTTAACAATCACATCGTCCACAATACCCACGGGTCTCTTGATAGACCGATCAGCCATCTGCAACCTCATGCTAGTGGGCCTTGGCATTCCTAGCCCGGCTTGTTTGTAAATGGCTAAAGGCATCAAATTTATACTGGCTCCATTGTCACACAAGGCCTTGGCAAAATCGCGTACTCCAATAGTACACGGTATGGTGAAAGCTCCTGGATCCTCCTTCTTCTGGATTGGGTTTGTTGCTATGATAGAACTTACTCTGTGAGTTACATTTACCACTTCATTCCGGGTAGTCCTCTTTTTTGTGATCAAGTCCTTCAAGTATTTAGCAAAACCCGGCATCTCTTGGAAAGCTTCCAAGAAAGGTATGTTAACTGATAGTTGTTTGAGAATGTCATAGAACTTCTCAAATTTGTTATCTTTAGCTCTCCTTGTAAGTCGCTGGGGAAATGGTGGAGGAGGTCTAGGAATCGGTGGAAGAACGATTGGTGTTTCTTCCGTCTTATCCTTTACCTCTTCCTGACTATCTTCGGTTGTCACTACAATTTCTGGATTTTCAGCTACCTCAGCAACATTCCTTCTTGCAGCAACACCTTCGCTTTCAACCTCCATCTGAAACTCTGCAGCAGCATCTTTTACCTGTACTGTCTTACCACTCCTTGTCGTGACAGCCATGATGTGAGCAGTAGGACCACTTCCACCTCCTTTAGGATTTGCAATTGTATCACTAGGGAGTGTCCCTTTTTGCGGTGGATATTGCTCACGAGAGAGATCCCTCATTTGCAATTCCAATTTTTGGATAGCTGCTATGTGGGAGCCAACCAATTCAGTCATGTTTTTCATTGAGGTGTCTGACTTTTCTTGGTTTTGTATAATTCTCTCGAGCATACTTTCCAACTTAGAGTCACTAGATGAGCCCTGATTTGAATAATGCCCTTTCGGAGGAACATAAGGATTGGAACTCCGATTTTGAAAATGGTTGTTGTTGTTCCAATTACATTGATTAGGCCCAGTCGGATCACTTCGCTATTGTTGGGGACCTTGCCCTTGCGGGTTTGGCCTCCACTGATTTTGTGATGTTTGACCCTGATAGGGCTGCCTTTGATATCCACTATGAGCATTGTTTACAAAATTTGCTTCTTCAAAATCGTCACCATGTGCTGGTAGCACATCCTCCACAGCATTAATTTTCTTTTTCTGATTCTCAGTGAAGAGCTTAGTCAGAACATTTACATTAGTTTCCAGTTCAGCGATCACTTGGTCTCTTTCTTGGTTTTCTTTGATCAAATTGCTCATGGAAGGAGACCCAATTGTGATACCACCTGTATTGTCCTCAGAGTGCCAATCTTGATTATGTTTGGCCATTTTGTCTAGAATCTGAGTAACTCTAGCAAAAGTCTTGTCCATGAAAGAACCAGCTGCGGCATTTTTAGCTATAGATTGGTTCATAGGGTCCAATCCCATGTAAAACTTTTCCAGCAAAATGGAGTCTGGAAAGCCATGGTTCGGCGACCTCACAAAATATAACTTGAATCTTTCCCATGCCTCGTGCAACTGTTCACCCGGCAGTTGTTTGAAGAAAAATATTTTGTCCCGAAGCTCTGATTTCTTGCCTTGTGGAAACCACTTCGACAAGAAAGCCCGGACCAATTCAGGCCAAGAATGGATAGAATTCGGCGGAAGATTTTGCAGCCATTTTCTTGCATCTCCAGCTAGTGAGTACTTAAAGCATCTGAGCCGCAATGCATCGTCAGAAACATTATTCTGATTATGCGTTGCGCAAACAACCAAGAAATTTCTGAGGTGCTGTGTAGGATCATCATCAGTAGAATTTCTGAAATAATCCTCAGATTTTATCATTAGAATCAACCCATGTTCTACTTTAAATGTAGCAGCACCTACAGCTGGAGGTACTATAGCATTAGTATCTTCAATGTATTCCTCAATATCGGCAAAGGGATTCTCTTCGTTTTCGATATCCACGTCATCTACATGCTCAACCTTCTTTTCCTGCCTACAACCACCAAAATAAACAATGTGCAATCAAGTGGAATTAGACTTATAGCAAAATATACACTAATTAGAAATTTCAAAACCGTATTCCCCGGCAACGGCGCCAAAATTTGATCCGCTCAAATTACGCCATAAGAATAGTGTAAGCGATCAATGTCAAATATAGTAACCCAACGAGGTTGGGGTCGAATCCCACAGGGAATAGGCGCGAAACGAATATCTGATTAACGTAGTATTTCGCTTAGTCTTAATTCGATCAAGTAACAAAATAAAATATATTGATGTTGAATATGTAAAGATGATTAAACTAATAATTGCTGATTGAAAAGAATAATTGAATAAATCTATGAAGTCGAGATACTAAGGTTGTGCTCCCCCTAATGTAGTAGAACATATTGATATTGATATTAATTCCCGCTCTTGATATGCAATTGGATCTTAATAATGTGCTATCCAATATTTTCCAATATCTAGACAACGTATCCTTTTACGATTCTCCCGAATACATTAAAGTCGAAATTACGAGTACCCAATTATTTGCCAACTTAAAATCTTCTTATTCCTAAGTGATTTTATTAGACAAGGGTTAAAGCCTTGAATCGTCGTTATTTATTTCTACCAAACTCTATCTCCCTTTTCCAAGATTCAATAGTGTAAGTTGGCACCCGTTAATGTTTGCAACCACTAACGATTCAATTAAGAACGAGAAATAAATAAACATCAAGCTTCTTACGAAATTGGAATCAAAATCAATTGTTCAATAACATTCTACCCATCTAGGGTTCACAACCTTAGTATTGAAATTTAGCTACACATATTTTGAACTAAAGAACAAATAACAGAAATTGAATTCATCTTACAAAAATAAGGATTTCCAAGTTTTGATCACCCAAATATCTCTCCCAAGTTGCAATTAACCAAAAGCACTATGTTTGCACTCTAAAATCTGACTCTTCTCCTACACATAACCCTAGAAAGGCTATATATAGAGGCCCAAAAACTGAGGCGACTTTAAATAACTGCTGGGCCGACTTTGTCTTCTGCGATCGCATTCCTGTCGCATATCAGGAATGCGGTCCGCAGAATATGCATCTCGTATCGCATACTACCCCAGTACTTTTCCTTCCTATCGCATTTCAGAATGCGAACCGCAGATTGATTCTGCGATCGCAGAATGCGATCGCTATTCCCTTCGATTTTTCACCTAAGACTCTGTCTGCATCTGCGGCGATAATGCGATGCGCATTTTCATTCTATGATCGCATTGTCGACAACTTTCTTCTGCTAACTTCGGCTTGAGTTTCTGCCTGACTCTGCGATCAACATTCCAATTCTGCGACTCCCAGATCCACTTTGCGGTCGCAGAATTACTCCTGTTGTATTATTGGCCTCTTTTCTTGCCTTGGCATAACTTTTGGCCTTCTTTTTGCGCTTTTGGGTTTCTTTCATCCATGTACTGAAACTAAACGAAAACTAAGTAAATAACGTGATAATTATCAAGTGGAACAAGCAATTTCTAATCAAATAGTATCAATATGTGCTGAAATTCCCCGGCACGTCAAAGAGCTCTATTTTTTTTTATCTAGGTGTGATCTCTTACAGAATTTGGCCAGTAAAAAGTTACTCCATAGTGTCTGTTTGGTCCTGAATCCCCACCATTGTTTGTATTCCAGAGATTTACAAATCTCTGCTATAGGTCTCAGTCCAATGCCCCCTTCTTCCAGTGGGTATGATAGTGTGTGCCATGAAACCCAATAGTATTTGTTCCTTTCTTTATTCATTCCCCAGAAGAAATTAGCTGTCAGTTTCTCTATCTGTTTAAGTATAGATTTTGGAGGTGTGGCTGCTGACAACAAGTGAATAGGGAGTGATTGCAGGACATGCTTGATTAAGGTCAATCTACCCCCATAAGATAATAACCTACCATACCAACCTCTTATCCTACTTAGCACTTTAGAAATGATACCATTAAAGTGCATAATCCTTTTCCTGCTAGTGTATAGGGGGCAACCTAAGTAGGTTAGAGGGGATCCCTTTTGGGTAAATCCTGTGACCTGCTGAATTCTCCTGGTAGTATATTGGAAAACAGAGGGGGCAGTCATAAAATGACTATTGCTTTTTTTGATCTGTTGCTCAGATGTCTGCTCATAATCTTGAATGACCTTCATGATCATCTTTAAAGTAAGTTTTTCGGCATAAGGTGAAGATGATCACATCATCTGAAAAGCTCGGATGTGTGATTTGAGGTCCTCCCTTTTCCATATAGAAACCATTGAAAAACTGATCATGTGTGAGGTTGTTGAGCATCCTAGACAATAATTCAGCTCCCAAAATGAAGAGTGAAGGGGCCAAAGGATCCCCTTGTTTTAGACCTCTAGTGGAATGAAAAAAGCCAAATATTGTGCCGTTGACTATGATAGAGTACCAGTTGTTGGATATTATTCTCCACACCATGTCAATGATTCTTTCACTAAAACCCATTCTACTAATCATTATACATTTAAAGGACCAAGATACTCTATCATAAGCCTTTGCCATATCCAATTTGATCACTACATTAGCACCTATGTTTGGCTTCTTGATTCCCTGGACAATCTCTTGTGCAAGCATAATATTCTCAGAAATACTTCTGCCCTTTGATAAAACCAGTCTGATTTGGGGAGATAATCTTAGGGAGAATAGATGCAATTCTTTTGGAAATAATCTTGGATATAATCTTATTGATGAAATTGTTCAGACTTATAGGTCTAAATTCTGACAAAGTGTTAGAGAATTCCACTATAGGTATCAGAACCAGGCATGCTTGTGTTATGTACCTAGGCATTGATTGACCATAGAAGAATGCCTTCACCACATTGAAGAGGTCAAACTGAATGATATCCCAACAATGCTGAAAGAGTTTTCCATTGAGGCCATCTGGACCTGCAGCACTGGATGGATTCATTGTAAAAACAGTGTCTTTGAGCTCCTTCAATGTAGGATCTTTGTTGAATTGATGATTATCTTCTTCTGTAACCAGTGTGGGGATGCAAGATAGAAGGTCTTCCCTGATGACTTCCCCAGGATCAGTGAATAGGGGTGTGAAAATGGTCACAGACAGCTTCACCTATTGCTTCATCTCCATATATCCAGTCATTGTCTTCATTTTTGATTTTGTGGATATACAACTTTCTTCTTCTGCATCTCCATCCTTACATCATTATAGTTTTATTTTTTGCTTCAGGACAGCCTTTTCAATCTTTAGATGTTTGACATATTGAGCAGTGAGTTCATGGGCAATTGTTCTATCTGATTCTTTGTTGGATTGTGCCTAGGTCTCTTCTGCTTTTCTGACTTTCTCTTCAAATTCCTTGACTTTCTGGAAAATATCCCCATATTCTTGTCTGGACCATTTGGATAATTCTTTGCAAAGTGCTTTTGTTTTTTGATGGAAGATCCACATTGCATTTCCAGCGACTGGTGTATTCCAGACTTGCTGTACCAGTGGCAAGAAGGTTTGCATTTTCTGTCCGGCAATTTAGGAATTTAAAATACTTTATGGCATTATCCTGTCTGACATTGATTTCCATGAGAAGAGGGGAGTGGTCTGATCCTGTAGATGCCAGATGTGTAATGGTAGTAGCAAGATGTGCAGCTAGCCAGTTATCATTAGCCAGTCCCCTATCCACTCTTTTCTAGACAATTGAACAGGAGCCTCTGCCATTAGACCAAGTGTACCTAGGTCAATAGTATCCAAGGTAAGTGAGTCTACAATCCTCAATCATGCTCAGAAACTCCAGGCTTTTGTTGAGTTGGTATGGAATACCCCCTATCTTTTCTCCAATTGATGCAATCACATTGAAGTCCCCAATGGAACACCATGGTACACTAGAGTTCTGTGCTTTGATCCTTAGTTTGTCCCACAGTGGTCTCCTCAGAGGAGGTTTGCATTTAGTATATATGACTGTGAGATGGAAAATTCCAATAGCTGCAACATGCTTTAACTCAATTATGACTTGCTGCTCATCTTGGTCTGTGATAGTACCAGAGAAGTCCTTATCCCAGAAAATTCATATCTTGTCATTGATGTTGGAAGTTACATGATCCATAGCTAGTTGATTTTGGTATTGGGTGATATGTGAAGAGTTTAGGAATGGTTCAAGAATAGCTATGAGGGAGAGTTTATAGATTCTTTTTAGTATTTTGAGTCTCACAATGGCTTCAGAGGTTCTAATACCTTTGACATTCCATATAAGTGTATTGATCATTAAAACATGGAGGGGTGGTTGGAGTTTGGTGGGATAGTGCTCCTTCTAGCAGCCATGTTTCTTGTAATCCTTGGTGATGGGTTATGTGCTCTAGGATATAATCCCTGGTTCTGAATGATATCATTTTGCTGATGTTCCCCATTAATGGCTTCTGCAAGGAGATCACAGTGTTGTTCCTCCTCTGTGGCATCACTGAGTCCAGATTCTTCCTCAAATCCTCCACTCATCTCATCCTCTGAGAGAATGGGTCTATATTCATCATGTTGTGAAGAATATTTATTTAGAGGACATTCTTCTATCGGAGCAGGTACTAGAGCAGCGTGTTTAATCAATTCCTCCTGCCTGTCCTGCTCATTGGCATGTAGCAAAGGATGTGAAAGAGAGGGGTCTGGCACATGGACTCTATATGTCTACGATTTGTTGGCAGTATCAACATCAGGGTTCCATTTCAAGTTGGCAATTGGGCTTTGGTACGGAATAGTTGATTTCTGAAGGTGCTGATCTGTTGTAGGTTCATTGATAGAGATTCATGCAGACTGTTTTCTCATGGATTTTCTCTTCTTCTGGCTTGGCTTACTTTTGAATTTAGGGGATTGTATGCTGAAATCAGACACTATAGGGACTTTCCCTTTTAGGAGTCTCTTTATAGCATCTTCCTGCGAATCAATTTGGTATTCATCTGAGCTGATTATATCACAAGTCTCTTCTCCCATTGTAACAACTGTATAGGGCTCTGCAATAGCTGGTGTAAGGGGCATTGAGGGGGGCCATCGTATGGTCAATCAATTGTGCTTTAGCACACTCATGCAAAACATGTGGAATCCCAACCCCAATAGGTACCCCGTCCTGCAAAACACTAGATTTCTCCTGACATTTCTCCATTCCTCCATCAACTTCATGAACAACATATATAAAAGGGGGGTCATGGGAATGGGATATAGTGTTAATGCCTCCATAATTATGAATAGAATTCAATATTTCTGGGGCTATCTATTGGAATGTAGAGGGTATACCTGACTGTGTAGTTCTGCTGGTTTCATATGTGGATACAACAACAACAGGCTGTGTCACAACTTGCTTTGGTATGTACATCTGTTGCTGCTTCTTGCTGGCTTGGGAGTTACCTTTGAAATGTTTCTTTTTCTATGTTTGCCATTCATCTTGTGCTGGTGTATCTCCTAAAATTTGGTGTTCTTTGCTCTTTTGGTGTTCCTCTGCTTTTTGGTTAATAAACTGCTCCTTTGCTATCTCATTTGCATTGTGGTGTTGGTGTCTGGTCTTTCGATTACCCCTAAACTGATTGTCTTTGGTGTGACGTGAGGTTGCGATCTGTGCTTCTTTCTCTGCAGCTGATGTTTCTTCCTTTCTTCTTTGATTTTCCTCCTTTTTTAGCTTGACTTGACAGGCTTGAAGTGAATGACCCTGGCGTCTACAGTAGGTGCAATACTCAGGGGGATTATCATATTTGATCTGGAGCCATTGACCTTCTCCATTGACATCCTCGTCATATCCAAGCCAGACATGAGTAGGCAAATCTTTGGTGAGATCAACCTGCACTTTGATCTTTGCAACACTACCTCTGGTTTTTTGAAATGAAGCAAGGTCTAAGAACAGAGCTTTACCAATAGGTGATAATAGTGGAGTCAATATTTCCATATAATAGAGATGCCATGGCAGTTCAGGGATGACTATCCATATAGGAACAATTGGTGTATCTTCATTAGGCTTGAATGCTGGATTCCATGCTTCCAGTTTCATCATTTGACCCTGTATGTACATATATTGCTTGGTCTATACTGTGGTATGATCGTACTCATTATCAAGGTCCATATATACAGTTCTGGCATTGAAATGAGCTATCTTGACCCCTCCTCTGAGTTCAGTTTGGGCTATGAAGCTTTTTCTAATTATCTCCATTCTAGGCATGGTGTTAAAAAATTTCCCAATCATTGTGAATTTGCATCTATTTGCAAACGTGACCATGTAGTCCTCTCTCTTGAATATCACTACTGGCTTCCCTTGCTTTGTAGTAATTATAGGTGGGGTGAATTGAAGTGGGGTGACTTCTTCTTTGTGTCTAGCTCTCAATCTAATGGCATAGGATTGAGTGACAGTAGGGGGAGGAGGGGGGTTACTGAGTTGAGTCTTGGATTTGGTGGAGGTGCTAGGTGTTTGAGCCATGCTGATAGTTGGTACTGCTTGAGGTGCTGGTGTGACTGCTTGAGGTGCTGGTGGTTTTGTGCCTTTCTTGGACTGTTATTGCTTATCAAAGTTAGAGGAGATCTTGATGTGGGCTTGAATTGAAGTTGATGGTTGTGCCTTAGTGTGTTTATCAGTATCAGAAATGACAATATCTGGTTGCACAGCTGTTGTTGCTAAGCAAGTTGGGTTTCTTATGTAATACCCACTGAACTATCACCTTTACTACTACTTGTAGAGGTGTGCATTGTGGGCTTTCCTATCATTGACACTGCCCGGGACAATAGGTGAGCCTTGTATAATTGCTGCGGTATCACACCAGCAATATCAATCTGCTGCATTCCAGTGAGAGTGGGAAAGATTTAATCATCACCTTTTTGATGCGATTCTTGTACTTTTGTGATGACTAGTTTCCTTATGTCCTTGAGATGATTGAGGAGGGTCATGCTCGCACAGTTGAGTTGTTACAGTGTCACTGGTATTTCGTCGAACATCTTGGGTGCTCGACCTTGTCAGATTCTCCTTTTGCAATGTTGTGGAAATTGATTGATCGAAAATTGGAATTGAGGGGGGTGGGGGGGGACAGTCTCCTGGACATCAGGAATCTTTTGTCTTTGGTCTTGAGCCATTTGGTTTAGCAGAGCATCATGCATGGCCAACTGTTGCATTTCTGGACAGTTCAGTTGGTCGGAGGTGCTGATTTCGACGATGGAATCTTCTATTTTGGAGGGGGGATCGGAATGAGGTTGGAGAAGAGACTACTGCACTTGGAATGAGTCGATTTGGCCCAGGAACAGTCGAGGAATTGCTTGGAACTCCCAGGCGATTTTTCGCTACAGTGATCCATCTGTTATTCTGCACATTTGTGTCAGCTGGGATGTTGTTTTGAGGTGTTGTTTGTGGGAGGTGATGCGCACTGGCAAGGCAAAGATTTTGGGACAGGTCTGGTGGTTTTCCACCGGACAATGGTGGAGAATCGAGCATCTAAAACGGCAGAGGCACTGTTCACTTCAGTCACCTATTGTACCGAGAGAATTTGGGTTGGGCCGATTTTTTTTGCTCTTATTTATACTTAGTTTTTCTTTTCAGTATTCAAATCGATAAAGCCTGAATTATGCGATTATGACATTTAACGAAACCCTCGAGCAAAATGATCCAGACTACGAGGAGTACGACGATAGAATGATGCCTGAGGAACTCCCCAAAAGATCGAGCAGTTAGAAAGTCGGAAGAAGCCAAACCTAGAAGAAACTGAAGTAATCAACTTGGGAAGTAAAGAAGATGCGAAAGAAACTTGAATCAGCATCCATTTAGAGGCAGAACACAAAGAAGAATTGGTAGAGCTCCTCCGACAATACATCAATGTGTTCTCCTGGTTATATGACGACATGCCTCGATTAAGTACCGACATCATCTTGCACTGGCTTCCCACCGATCCTGCCAGACCACCAGTCCCTAGAATAGTCAAGCCTAATTTGAGTAGGATAAAAGAAGATGTCACCTAGCAGATATAGGCGAATGTAGTAAGGGTCACCAACTATCCTACATGGCTGGCAAACATTGCGCCAGTACCAAAAAAAGATGGGAAGATTAGGATATGTGTGGACTATCAAGATCTCAACAAGACTAGTCCAAAGGATGATTTTCCTCTACCAAACATTCATATCCTTATTGATAACTATGCAAAGCATGAGTTACAGTCATTCGTGGATTGCTTTGCTGGGTAGCACCAGCACCTGATGTATGAAGAAGATACGGAGAAGACATTTTTCACCACTTCCATGGGGAGCTAATTGCTATAGGGTCATGCCATTTGGGCTCAAAAATGTTGGTGCTACCTATATGAGGACCATGATGAGCCTCTTCCAGGACATGTTCCACAAGGAAATTGAGGTATATGTGAATTATGTCATTATCAAATCTCAAAGGAGTGAGGATTATTTGGATGATTTGAAGATGTTCTTCAAACATTTATGGAGGTAAATTTTGAAGTTAAATCTTGCGAAATGCGCATTCGGAGTCCCCGCTGGGAAACTATTAGGTTTCATTATCAGCAGGAAGGCGATAGATTGGATCCTTCAAAGATCAAAGCCATTCAAGACCTACCACCGCCTAATAGCAAGAAGGACGTGATGAGCTTCCTTGGTAGTTTGAACTACATCAGAAGAACTTCCTTGGTAGATTGAACTGAATCAGCAGGTTCATAGCCTAGTCAACAATAATATGCGTACCCATTTTCAAGTTGTTAAATAAGGATGCCGCCACAAAATGGACAAAAGAATATCATAAGCTTTCAACAGGATCAAGGAATATTTGTCAAATCCACCTGTGTTGGTCCCTCCCAACCAGGATAGTCGATCTTATTATATTTATATGTGCTAGATAATGTATTTGGATGCCTGTTAGGGAAACACGACTAGACTGGAAGGAAGGAGCAGGCTATCTATTACCCGAGCAAGAAGTTTACGCCGTGTGATGCTAGATACACTTTGTTAGAAAGGACCTGCTGCGATTTGACTTGGATCTCTAATAGGTTATTGCACTACATGTCTGCATACACAATCCATCTTATATCTCGACTCTACCCACTAAAGTATATCTTTTAAAAGCCGATGCCTACAGGAAAGTGGCCAAGTGATAGATTCTTCTCAGCGAGTTCGATCTTGTGTATGTGATGCAGAAAGTTATCAAGGGACAAACATTAGCCGACCATCTCGCAGAGAACCCAGTGGACAAGGATTACGAGCTACTCAACACATACTTCCTAGAAGAATAAGTGTTGCTCGCATGGGAGGACATTGCAGAGTCATACCCATGGTGGAGAATGTTTTTCAACGGAGCACCAAACATCAAACGTGTAGGATTGGGGCAGTCCTAATTTCAGAGTCATGATAGCATTAACCAACTTCAGTTAAGATAAGGTTTCCTTGCACCAATAATATGGCAGAGTATGAAGCATGCATCCTCGGGATTAGGATGGCAGTCAACATGAACATTAAGGAACATTTGGTCATAGGAGATTCTGATTTATTAATACACCAAGTTCAAGGTGAGTGGACTACCAAGAATGTCAAAATCTTTCTGTACCTACACTGCGTGAAAGAACTGTGCAAGAAATTCACCAAGATCGAGTCTAAACATGTTCCCATAATCCATAATGAGTTTGCCAACGCTCTTACAACCTTGTCGTCTATGATTTATCATCTCGACAAGAATTATATCGACCACATTGAGATAGAGGTTCGGGATCAACATGCATATTGCTTCCATGTAGACCAAGAGCCAGTGGTAAGCCGTGGTATTACGACCAAGCGAGCATTAAGAAGGCTAGAAATCACTTTTTCCTTAACGGAGAAGTCATATACAGGCGGACTCCGTACTTGGGTCTATTAAGGTGTGTGGATGCCACTAAAGTGACCAGACTACTGAAAGAGATACACATAGGAACGTGCGAACCTTACATAAATGGTTTCACTTTAGCCAAGATGATTTAAGAGCCGATTACTTTTGGATGACTATGGAAAGTGATACTATCCATTACGTGCAAAAGTGTCACCAGTGTCAGATTCATGGGAATTTCGTCCGGTTTCCACCTAATGAGCTGAATGTAATGGGTTGTCCTTGGCCATTCGCCACTTGGGGAATGGACGTGATTGGACCTATAGAACCCTCCACATCAAACGGTCATCATCTAATCTTCATAGCCGTCAAATAATTCACCAAATGGGTTGAAGCATCTACATATAAAGCCATCACAAAGAAAGTGGTGGCAGATTTCGTGTGTAGGACAATCACAGGCAGTGGCACGAGAAATTATCCTTCGCTTTATTGGGTTACTGGACCACTATGATAACATACACCAGGGCAACACCATATATGTTGGTATATAGTGCCGAAGTTATGATACCTACAGATATTGAGATACCATCTTTGAAGGTCATTCAAGAAGCCAAGTTAGATGATGCAGAATGGGTGAGTCAGGCAGGAGCAACTCATGCTCATAGATGAAAAAAAAATGGATGCAGTATGCCATGGTCAGTTGTATCAAAATAGGATGGCCAGTGCATTCAACATAAAGGTGAAACTCTAGCAATTCACACCGGGACAGCTGGTTTTAATGAAGATATTCCCCCTTCAGGAAGAGGCCAAAGGAAGGTTCCCACCGAATTGGCAAGTTCCTTATGTTGTCAATCGAGTGTTATTGGGAGGAGCACTGATCCTAGCAGAAATGGACGACAGAGTCAGCACAAAGCCCATCAACTAAGACTCAATCAAGAGATACTACATTTGAGGACGGTAGAATTAACGTTTGGCTGTAACAGAACTACGCCTGACCTGACTTCCCATGGTGGGATACATAGGAAACCCACGTGGGGTCATGTCTCTCCTTTCTCTCCTTTCTCCATTTGTAATAGAAAATCCAAATATCATCTTGTATGTACTCGGAACTACGCCACGACTTGATTTCCTTTGGCGGGAATACGTAGGTAATCCACATCGGATTCAGTCATCTATTGTAATTGAACTACGTTATAGCCTGATTCCATTTGGATACGTAGGCAGTCTAAGTCAGACTCGGCCACTTTATTTCAATTTCATACCACTTTGCATCTATTGTAATCAAAGTACATTTTGACTTGATTCCATTTGGATACATAGGCTGTCTGAGTCAAGCTCAGTCATCACCATAATTCATTTATCATTTTATTACCTTTGAACTATGTTCATACCTGATTTCGTTCGGATATGTAGGAAACCTAAAAAGGTTCGGTCATAACCCTAGGAAAGCTTTTGTGATGCATTCGTTTAGACTAGGAGCAATCACGACAGCAATAAGCTACGTAATCAGAGGCATCTCTGGGAATCAACATCAATGGGACAGGGCCATCCAGAAGAAACATTCACGTCAGACGGAACTTCTAAGCATGTCATAATCCAGAATGACGGCACTTGCCATAAAAATAAGCAATTTTAAAAAGTGTTTTCTAGAATACTATCATTCCACCTACCGAACTTCGTGGCACAATCCATCAGATCAGAGGCAAGGACAGACCTGCAATCAACACAAACTAACCCTCCCCCTCCCCCCTTCTAAGAATTTTCCTTTGAACACAGGACCAAGAGGAAACAAAAAATGCAGGGGTACACTCAGAGAAATTATAGACCACCTACTGCCTCTTTCATTATTCAATCCATTTCTCATATGGTCAAGGACTAACTCCCAATGCTTTTCAGGTATACTGGAACAAAGCCTCTGACACATCCGTAGCACCATGTATATAGCTAATCATCTTCTTAACCCATTGGAGAGACTTGTATATAACAAGCCACCAGCCACGCCAATTGGAGCCATGTGTATAGCAAACCATCTATTCAACCACCGAAGCACCTAGTACAAATCGAGCGGCTGACTTTGCCAATCGAAGCCCTGTATATAGCAAACTATTTTCTTCGCCAACTAGAGCATTTTGTACAAATCGCACCCTCACTCCGCCATATCGGAGATTCCAAGTAGATAGTTGCAAATTGCATCGTCAACTTCTCCAATCGAAGGATACACCATCCTATTTTGCCATACATTCCGTTGATCGACGGCCACAATTTAAATTTGCAGTCAATAGTATATCCTGGGCATGCTCCTTATTTCGTTGTTTTATCTTGAATTTTTTAACGTTTTACTTATGCAACTTACAGGCCTTTACATTTCAAGTCATATACTCCTATCATGCGGAGACATTTTATATTCAAAAGTCAACTACTCCCATCGCGTGGAGGCACTCCCATCGAGCTGAGATATTTTACATTTTAGGTCAACTACTCCCATCACGTGGTGATACTCATATCGTGTGGATACGTATTGCTCTGACAGCTGCAGAACGGTACACATCCCAGCTAATAATCAAGTCAATTTCAAAGGCCTATCCCTGGCATCCCAAATGATGCTCCAAAGCTTGGAGACTTCAGATTCATACATCTCGTCGCCCTGATCCTAAATAACAGCTAGCTGGCAGCCATGCATCATCATTCCTGTATTATTTACATCATATCCTAACATATATGCATTACTATGTATGGGTATGTGTGTTCTTTCTTTTGCAAGATCAAACAGCGTGACGTGGAACTTCTTCTAAGCAATAAACCAAGCTACAATGCTATGAGGACAGCAAACTTATAAGTGGGTCAAGGATCCAAATTCTAGCTCGAACTTGATCCGTAGAACTACAAATCATCGAATCTTTCAAGTCTCATAATCAAGCCACAATCCGTGAAGTCATTCTGGGTTCCATGATCTAATTGTCTGGCAGTATCATCATCGTCATAATAGGATGCTGGGGCAATTCCTGCGAGCACCTCGTTCTCCAAATCATCATTCCAAAACCACATGAGGCCTGATCCTCGTTATCCCGAGGTATGTAGGCGATTCAAAGCCAGAATTTGCCCCAATTTCCCTAAATTCCCTTGAAATCCTCCATAATTTTTCCTTAATCCTACAACTAATAGTCTTCCTCAAATCCATACGTTATTCCTGCAATACATGCCTAAAGTCGGGGAAAAATTTGTCTTGGTTCAATTTCTTTGGCCGAAAACTCTTTCTTTGTCTCCGGGCAAAGAAGGGCAGTTGTTGACGACTAATTTTGACCCTCCCTTTTAAAATTAAATTATTTATACTTAACGATATACATAGAATGCGGTGAAGATATTTTCTGATCAATAATACCTATTTTCGTATAGATAATAGGAAATTAATAATTAATAGTGTTAAATTAATAATTCAGTAGTATAATAATTATAAAATATATTACCCTTACTATTTTAAATTAACTAAAATAACGTCGACATTTTGATACCCAAGTTTACAATTGATTTAACAAATTAACCTTTGATTTTTGATTAACTCGCTTATTATTTAAATTAATCCGAAATAAGTGTCATAATTTAGAAAATGAAGAATTTTAATAAATTAGTAAATCACAAAAATTTATAGTGTACTTAATGATTATATTTTTATCACATACAATTATAATTAATTAAGTTTAATTAAATTAATTTTAAAGGGGTTTAAAGCTCAAAAGGCTATAATTGCAAAAACACAATTAAACACAATCTGGCTAAATTGTTACATCAAAATGGCCCAAACATTAGCCCAATCCCCCATCTGACACAGTCCAAACAACCTCTCCTTCCATGTTGGCGATCCGCCCCACCCACACAAACCAATCAATTAGTGCTATGTCACCATTTAGTCTCACTCACAAAACAAACACAAACGATCTGGGTCCTCGATCAAAATCATCGAGGTCCATAATTACTTCTACTTTTTCTTTAATTTTCACCCTCCCGTCGGATATTATCATAGCCGTTGGATCACATAGATCCAACGGTTCCTGTATTTTTTAATAAAAATATTTTTTAGAATCTTAAGTCCTGCCATTGATCAAATGATGCAACAGCCCAGATCTCTTCCACTACCTTAAAACTTAGAGACCGACCCAGTTACCCAAAACGCTAAATCATGTGTCTCTTGACCGGCCGCCCCCTTTCCTTTTTCTTTCTCTTTTCTTTCAACTGCTTAGCCTCCATCAATCACCAAACCTTGCACAAATTCGTGAAAGGTCATAGGATTCCACCTCAAATCATCCATTTCGTCTCATGTGCCATGAATATTGCTGGTATATTTCCACTATTGTCACCCAAATTCCAATGCCTAAATCTGAAACCCTAGACAAAAGAATGGAACTTCAAAAAAACTTCTAATTTCCCCTATGCTCCATCAAATCGGAGCGTGCATGTAGATATCTTCATAATCATCATGAGTATTCGATGTCCAGAGGTCAAACGCAGTGACCTCTGGACGTTGGAGCCTTAGTCGATGGACTTTGTTCATTAACGGTTGATTCTGATTCTCACATGCCCAGATTAACTTCTTCAACAATGTTCCCTATGTTTCTTCTGATTTTACTCCCTATGATCATCAACTCCATCGTCATCTTCCACTCACAATATGAACCTACTGGAATCCTAGGCATTGAATGACACTATAAATAGTGCCTTACTTGCTTTCACCTAACACCACCAAGAATCACCTCATGCACAATCAAACAATTGAAAGCTTAGATTCCTCACTGATTTTTCACTTTTCTTCTCTCTTTCCGATTCTAAGTTCATCCACTGTTCGAAACTTGAGTATTTGGTTCCTAAATGGCTAAACAAAGGACTTCATTTAGTTTGCTGCTCCATAGAAAGTCAGTGTATATAGACAACACCTTTTCTACTTTTCCGTCTGCCTCACGGAATCCATTCTCCTTCACCCAACCCGCAAAGGAAGAACAGGAGTTTGATATTACCAAATATCATGCTTACCATGTTACCTTTTGCTGATTACCTTCGTTTATTATATATGTTATATGTTTATGATTGATTATCATGCCTTGATGTTATACGGTATCCTCATTGTTTGGACCTATAATTTTCCTGATAATCTGAAACTATAATTAATTTTTGTCAACTATCCTGTGAACTTGATAGGCTTCACCAAATAATTGCCTCTTAAAAAATGAATAATCTAGGCATTGTTGAACTTCCGTAGTTAAGTTGTACTATTGTGTTTAACTTATTATCTTAGACCTTTTCTAATGCCCCGCTGAGAATTTATGTTTGTTGCCCCAATATTACCTTGACCTTAAGTATTAGGAATGTTACCTGCTAATCTATGTCATGTACTTACCTGCTTTAATAATGTTAGAATCATGTTTGTTGTGTACACCTAAGAGTCCAATGTAAGTCTATTATTATAGTCTAAACTCATCAACTTAGCTCCCTGCTACTCAAGTATGTCTTGAAATCTTATAACTCCTTAAAGAACATCATTATGTAAAAATGTCTCCTGTTAACCCTCATGTTTATTTGCATGCTTAGCTACATTTATGAACTCTACTAGATAAATGTTTTTAAAAGTGATTAACCTAAGTCTTAATGAATTTTTGTGGCTAGGTTGTGGTGATTATATGTGTACTCTGTCAGCTACTACAATATTCAATACCCTAGTTTAAGCCGTGACTTTAACTTTCCTTGAAAATCTTGTTAGGATTAGTACATGTTGTATGTACGCTATATTATTTCATAGATTAGCAATTCTATGTCATTTTTTAACATATCTAAGCTAGACTTCATCATGATGCCTATGTTATCACACTCAAACTGTCTGCATGTACTCATTAATTTGTTACTAGAACCATGTTTACTCAATACATGTAAAACTCCACATTTCTTATGATTTGAACCTTTGACATAAACTCATTAGCCTGATTGTTTGACCATCGGCCCATCTGCTATCTCCTGTAATCTTGTAGCCTTTTAGAGAACATCATTGTGTACATGTTTGAGCAGCTTCTTGTTAGCCTCCACACTTGGGTGTTCTGATTCACGAACTTCCTGTTTGCCTCTTCATATGAGAGATACTCATGCTTGAGCTGTTATACTCTCTATTTAGAACAGTTGTACCCTATAAAAGAAGAATATGAATCTTGTTTATTCTAGAAAGATTAACAATATAGAATTTGGAAGATAAGTTATTTGTGATCACTTATGAACTTAAGGGAAACTCATTGATATTTGTTTACCCTACTTGAATGAATATTGTACCATGCTTGACTGAATATTTTGGCCCTTAATGACCTAATGTAAATCTGGATTGTGAACCTGATAGGATAGTGATCATGCTACTAAGTCTGGATTAGATTAAGGTCAACCTTTTGCCCATATAGGTATCTCTGTTGGTGTTTTTGCCCTCTAGAAAAGCCTGAATAAGACTGTTGCAGTGAGGACCTAACCGTATGTGTGAACTTCTAATTGATCTTGATACAGGCTAAATAGCTGTTAAAGTTCCCTGCAAGTTTGAACCTATCAGTAGGATTAGTAAGGTTAAGATACATCTCTGCTCTACCTCCTTGGATCACTTAACTTGGCGTTTCAAACTTGAATTAGTCTACTGGTGGTTACTGTAACTCCTCCTTACTTTACATCTTTGGTTGATTTTTTAAGCGTTCTGATACATGTTCCTGGATATTGTAAGTACTTGCAGCAGCCTACATTCTTGTACTTGGATTGTGACCTTAAAGTTAGCAATGTAATCTTACACCATTCATATCCTTATATTATGACAGGAAAGCTCTATGCAGGTTCTGTGGCAATTGTGTATCCTTAAACCTTTGCCTTAACTACTGCTACCATGATGGTTATTAGAGTGAGTACCACATTTGTATCTAAACCTTTGGGGAAGAGTTATTTTGAGAAACTAAGGGTATTTGGGGTTGGGCTCAGTTTGTGGATGAGGTGCCCTTCTCTGACACAAGCACTGTGTCACGACCCAAACTGGAGGGCCAAGACTGGCACCCGGGCCATACCTGCCGAGCACCAATGCACATTTTATCTAACTTTTCTTATTATCTATAAGGGCTGACGAGATTAATATTAATGGTAGATATGAATCTTAAACAACCAACAATAACAGATAATGGAATGAACATATATATCGTGGGCGGACAAGGCTGTCATGAAGCTATGTATAAGGTACGAGCTGACAAGCTGCCATGAGAGACTATACAATAAAAATTAGTCGACAAAGCAATCCAGACTATACATGAGTCGACACCTGTCTATGAGCCTCTACAAGAACATAAGTGCTGCAACATTGCTGGAATAGGGTCCCAACATACCCATAACGTCTATAAAAAAAAATGCATACCAAGACCACGATAAGTCCAGAGAAGGGATCTCGCCAATAACCGTTGAATTGGCAGCCTACTATGGTGGGGGAGCTTCACCTACCTGTCTATCAGGACATGCAGCACGACATGCAGCGTCCACAAATAAAAGGACATCAGTACGAATAAAGTACTGAGTATGTAAGGCAGAAAAACATAAGTAAGAACAATAATGTAAACGAGAATAGAGAATATACAACATGTAACATCTGGGTACCTCTGAGGACTACTGACATGAAATGCATGCGCACACATACCCACACACACACACACACACACACACACATATATATATATATATACATAAACTTTTAAAACATACGCCTCTATGGGCATCATCATTATCATATCGTACCCGGCCCTAATAGGCTCGGTAAAAACGTACCCCGCCATCATAAGGCTTGATAGAATCGTACCCGGCCACGTGGAGCTCGGTAAAATACAACTGATCTGTGGTTGCATAATAGGTGCTATATCCGGCCGACTATAGCGCCGGCTCGATAGAGTAAAATAGATACATTTATATGATGCGTGCTGGACTCACTGGAATCACATTTTGAACCTTTGGGGGTGACGTAAGGTCGGTATCCTCCGTACACGTTTATTAGGATTAACTCTTCATCAAGAATCTTATAAGAATTAGGAAGTACCAACAACATTGATAACATAAGAATAAGAGAAGTAACATCAACATCAATCGTTCCATAAGAAGGGAAACAATGTAAGTACTGCTAGCTTCTAAGAGTGGAGTATCTTTGGAAGCTCGTTCATTACATTATGTACAATCGGAGTCCCGCAAAAGAAGGAAAGGGATAGCCTCACATACCTTGTATATACTGCCCAACCTCAAGCTATGAAAATGTGACGACTCCTTAGTCTACAATAAGAGAAATGACACTATCGTTATCGTTTAAGCGTCGTAACTATTATGTATCGACCGCAACCTATTTTACAATGAAACGGACAGCACCTCCCCTATTTATATGACTTTCCACAGGTTAAAACAATCACCAAACAGCCCAAACAACATAAATAATAATCATATTGAGCCTCCCAAAACAGTCCACCAACCAACAACCTTACTAACAAGCCTTTCGATATATATCTCACAAATTCTAGCTTCAACGACTTAGCCGTAACTTGGATAATCTTAAAGACATGTAGGGTATTAGGTTCCTTACCTTTAAATAGAAATAAAAACTCCAATTTGACTTTAATGGACCATGAAATATCCCTCCAATGCTGCCACAAGAACAAGGAAGCAAAGCTAGCAATCAATTAGGGGTTTTTCGGCACTATAATCACTTTAGAAGTCTTGAAATCACCTAGGGTTGATATTAAAACTTGAGGGAGTATTTTACAGAATATAAACAACTTAAAACAACCTCCCACATGATCTGGAACAACACAAAAATCAGCAACAATAAGAAGAACAAGCATCTTACTAGCATCACAGGATTCCCGACACTTGATTTGTGTTGTTTGCCCTTTGTTTTGGTCTTGGATCATGAGAGAACCTTGAGAGAGTGTTCTTATGGATCTAAGGTCTGAATATACTGAACACTAATGACTTAAAACGGGGCTTAGGCGTGTTATATATATCCATATGTCTTAACCGCCTATGTGGGGCCATAGAGAGCTGCTTGGCGCAGTCTCGCGAAAACGCGAATATCTCCCAATTCTAAAATTGTATCGATAAACGGTTTAATGCGTTGGAAACTAGTCTCATAGGTCTTCAATTTAGTGGGTTGATCTCCCCCCCAATTCCAAGTAAATTGGGATAAAAGCTTAGTGACATTTTACCTAAAGTATAAGTAAAATTATGAACGCAAGTTGCGATAACTTTTGTCGACTTTTGTTTCATAAATCGTTTGACTTCAAGACTTATGAAATGGATATTATATGATTAAAATACCTTAAAATATGACCTCTTGGTAATATTAATCACCTCTATATTTACCCAAAAATACGAGTTACAACATGCTTGATTCGTTTAACTTATAATACTTGTTAATTACTCTTATACACCCTTGTATAATTTAATACCAATAGGACTAAATTCTTATCATCTCAAAGATAATCTTTTCGTAGACTAACTTATGGCATAATCTAGCGTATGAAAATATGGATTGCAACACACTGCTTGGGGTTCTTGAGATCCTTGTGAACTTTAGAGTGCCAGGGATTCCAAGGATACCTTGTCCATGAATAAGGTCTTGCCCTAAGCCCTTAGTCATTGACCTTCATTAATCCTCTCGGGATTAATATATTTTCTTCACTCTAACAGTGTTTGTTTGTTATAGACTTGTCTTATTAGGCCTCATATTGGCTTTACTATACTCTTAATCACGTTTGTATGTTATATTTTATTGGGCCTCACAAAGCATCACTAATGTCTTCTCTATATTTTGTATGCATGTTCGAATTTAGGCCTACTGAGTTCTTTGGAACTCAGACCTAAGTTCCAGCCTAGAGTCCATCTTGTCGAAGCTCACCGTTGCAGTGTTTCAAGTCTACTGGGTCTACATTTTCGTTGGCCCAATTCTGAGTCCAGTTTTCTCCTCCTTTCTTGCTTTAGATAAAATTTGTTGATTATTTCTATATGTATGTGATACTAACGATGTTATTTGATGCTTATGCTATATATATGACCATTCTAGGAACCTAGGCAAGCCAAGGCCCACAGGTAACTAAAGGGGGAAATCACAGTTTATACTATGTTAGCCATAAAACTTCAACACTTTTGTCACTTATTTTTGTTATACAATATTTCATTTCTATTTATGCTAACTTCTTTAATGAAGCTCTTTTGAAGTTTAAAACATATTTGAAAAGCAAGCGACCCTTCTCTTAAAGGTTGAAACTTAAAGGATGATTGCGAAGATGGTTTTCGATAAACAAAATCAAACATGGTTGGGATTAAGGATTATCAAACCCAAATTAGTTTCTCCAAAACATGGCTACAAATTGAAATCAATTTTAAAAGGTATATCCAAGACCTATTTTCTAACAGTCTCTTACTCTACTAGATTTACACAAAACAACCACATTATTTCAAAGGATAAAACATTAAAACATAGTCATATTTTACAAGTCTTTTCAATCTTATAGACGTAAACATTTCAAAAGGCTTTTTTACAAATTAAACATATGTTCTCTTTTGAAAATACATATACCACTTTCTTTCAAAAATGGTAGACTTTAAACAAGACATAGAATAAGCCACAAATTTTAAGCATAAACTAAATAGAATATAGACCCTTAACCTAGTCTAAGTCCTATGGAGCTACCTCAGGTAGATTCTGGGGGGTGCCTAATACCTTCCCTTATGAAGAACAAGAACCTGTATCCGAATCTCACCGGTTAGCAGACTAATAAGATAATAATCTTATAAATAAATAGGTACCTTAGTAAACCTTTAAATATTAGGTGACGACCCTTTTTCATTAACAACAGGGAAATCACTAGTTGAATCTTATTTTCACTCGTGCAAAATAGGGTGCAACACAGGTGAATTTAAAGAAAAGCATTTTTGGAGTATTGAATTGGCTTATTTGAGGTATGTATCTTGCCTAACCTTGTGTGGAGGAATACCCCTTAGGAGTTGGTCTAAATTGCATATTTGTGTTATGTGGCACAACGTGTACACAAGGTGATGAGTGTGTATACATGCACATGCGTGGTTTATCACTAGACCATACCTTAAACTATTAATCTAACTTAATTTGGAGAAGTATTTTATATGAAACATGCTTAATCGCTTTGAGAGTACATGATCATGATCGCTACATTTAACTTAGTCATAGTCATGCTTAATTTGTTGAACCCTTCCCATGCTTTTATGTTATTGTTATGTCCCGCGCTTTAATTTATGGCATATCTGGACATGTTGTGCGGGTTGATGGATGTTGTGTGAGATGCGCATGCGATGACATAAGGGAGGCATTTCATTGTGATGTGCATGCAGCGACATAAGGGTGGCATTGTTGATGATGTTATGTGATATTCCGGGGTGTTCCTTTGATGTTGTTCACGTGTTGGAATGGGGTTGATATTTTGATCACATACTTGTTCCTTAAATGTTTCCATCTTGTGCTCTTTATGAGATGTTTGTTGACTTTGACATGCTATCATGTGCCCTATTCCTATTTGATATTTTATTGGGAAAGATGGGTTATTCTACATTGAGTCGTTGCTACACGCTCTTCGAGGTTGTTGATATTTTTCTTTGTTATACATTTTATTGTCAGTTTTCTTTTGATATCTTGCACATGTTATTTGACTACTGAGTATCATGACTTGAATCTCGTCACTACTCCACCGAGGTTAGTCTTGATACTTATTGGATACCAATTGTGGTGTACTCATACTATGCTTCTGCACATTCTTTGTGCAAATCTAGGTACTTCGGATTGAGTTGATCGAAAGAGAGGCATGCTAGAGGTTGTTGGAGACTTCAAGATATCCCTGTTGTTTCCGTTCGCAAGCCTCAGAGTCATAATATTTACCTTAATTCCTACTATTTATGTATTTCATATTGTATTATTCTCTTGAGACTTGTTAATTATTCATGAGGAGCTTATGACTCAATAGTACCTAGTTCTGGGAAGTTGAATTGCATCCTCGTTTGGGTGTATTATCATATTTCGCATTTCTTGTTAAATTTGAAGTTGTTATATTTTGATTGGTATCGTTATGTGATAGGCTTACCTAGTCTTAGAGACTAGGTACCATCACGACCCCTACGGTGGGATTTTAGGCCATGACAAGTTCTTCGAAAGTTGAGTTCGAAAACATTGCATCGGTGAAGGTGCAGTGTACAGGTCAACCAGTCGAGGAGGCGACTTAGGAAATCGAGCATGATATGTGGAGCGGATATCCCCATATTTTTGGCACTTTAGGTATGTCTCCATACTTGTTTGAAGACGAACGCTTGTTTAAGAGGGGCATAATGTAAAGACTCGGCTGGTCATTTTGTGTATTGAGCCTCGTTTCCCCTTTTGGAGGTTCCCCTATGTGTATTTGTGGTTATTAACCTGTGGGGATGGTTGGTTTCATTTCGGGAAGGTTATAGAATCAATTGGAACATTAGTTCCTAGTTTGGAAGCTTAAGTTGAAAGTGATCAAGTTTAAATTTTTATTAAAACGACATTGGAATGGTATTTAGATTGTTCCAATAGGTCGTATGGTGATTTTGAAGTTAGGCGTATGCCCAAAATTGAATTCGGATGTTCCTAGAATTTGGCTCTTTTTGCCAAAAGTTGGCAATTTAAAGGTTAAAAATTTTCTTAAGTTTGACCATGGGTTGAATTTGTGGATATCATGTTCAAATTTTGGTTTCAAGACTTGGACTAGGTCGATTTTGTCATTTGGAACTTGTGTGTAAAGTTTGGTGTCATTCTGAGTTGGTTTGGTAGGAATTAGACGCTTGATTGTGATTTTAGAAGTTCTTGAGTTCATTGTGAATTCGATGCATTTTTGTGTTCGATTCGTGGTTTCGGATGCTATTTTAGTGTTTTGAGGTTTCAAGCGAGTTCGTATGATATTTATAGATTTGTGTGGATGTTAGGGCACAAGTGAGTTCTAGACATGTTTCGGAGTGTTTTGGATTGAGGTTCTGTTTTGCTGCTGTTGCAGGTCTCACAAATGTGAGAACCAGTTTCTTTGTGAGGTACAAGTTGCAATTGCGAAGGTGGAAAGGGGTGGAAGGCTTCACATCTATGAAGCCAGCCTCACAATTGCGAACCGGACCTGGGCAGGGGCATATCAAATTTGCGATCGTTAGGTCACTTTTGCGATGTCTGCTACCTTCGCATTTGAGAAATATATGTTGCATTTGCAACATTTCCTGGGGCAAATGAGATTCCTTTTGGGATCCCTTAGCCGTATTTGCGAACCTTTGATCGCAAATGTGACATCTGCAGTTGGGTTATTTGATGGAATTTCGGGACTTAGTCTCATTTTATTACATTTTGAGCCCTTGACTCGGTGGGAGGGAATTTTCACACATAGCTCTCGGGTAAGTGATTTCACTCAATTTTGATATTATAACGTGAATTCTTATGGATTTTAACATCAAAATCATGAAATTTGAAGAGAGTTTTTGAGAATTTTTTTATTATATCTTGAAAAATAAAAATTTGATATTTGAAAGTCGATTTGGGCTCATGGGGTTATGGGTAGTCGGGATCTACCACTTGACTCGGGTTTTGACCGGATGGGCCTAGGGTTGACTTTTGTTGACTTTTTATTAATTCGATAAATGTAACGACCAGACCGGTCTTTTTGTGTATTTGAGCCCTGTTTTCCCTTTGGAAGCTATTCATATGTATTCGTAGTTATGTAACACGCGGGGATGGATGGTTTGGTTTCGGGGAGGTTTTGGATTGATTCGGAACATTTGGTTCTGAGTTAGGAAGCTTAAGTTGAAAAATATTGACCGGGGTTTGAATTTTCAGAGAAAGACCCCGGAACGGTGTTTGGATGGTTATAATAGGTTTGTATGGTCACTTTGGACTTAGGCGTATGCCCGAAATTAGATTCGGAGATTCCTGGGTTGAATTGGTTCTTTTGCCGAAAGTTGGCAATTTAAAGGTTTAGAAATTTTCTAAGTTTTACCATGGGTTGACTTTATGGCTATCATATTCGGACTTTGGTATTAGGACTTGGAATGGACCTGTTTTGTCATTTGGAACTTATATATAAAGTTTGGTGTCATTCCGAGTTAGTTTGGTAGGAATTAGATGCCAGGTTGAGATTCTAGCGATTCTTGAACTTCATTGTAATTTCCATGCGTTTTGTTGTTCGATTCGTGGTTCCGAATGTTTTTTTTTGGTATTTTGAGCTTGCAAGCGAGTTCATATGATGTTTTTAGACTTGTAGAGATTTTGGTGTGAGCCCCGGGGCTCAAGTGAGTTTCGGACGTGTTTAGGACCATTACAGTGAATTTCAGACTTCGATGGTTTTTGGCAGATGTTGTAGGCCTCGCAAATGCAAGTTCCTATTTGCATTTACGGACCTCGCATTTTTTAGGTAGGGGGTCACATTTTCGAGGTAGTGAGTTGGTTTGTTCGCTTTTGCAAACTCTGGGATTGCATTTGCAATGGGGAGCTGGTCCTGGATCAGGTCGCATTTGAAAGCTTTTTACCGCATTTATGGTGCCTGCTGGGTTCGCATTTGCGGAACCCTTGTCGCATTTATGATATTCTCAGGGTTGGGTAGGTTCCGCATTTGCGACGCCTGTGTCGCATTTGCGAACCTTTGGTCACAAATGCAACATTTGCAGCTTGTTTAAGGATGGAATTTCGTGACTTAGCCTCATTTTATCACATTATGAGCCCTATACTTGGTGTAGGCGAATTTTAGAGTGGATTTTCACATCTAGCTATTGGGTAAGTCATTTTGACTCAATTTCAATATTTTAACTTGATTTCATGTTGATTTTAACATAAAAATCATGGGATTTGAAAGGAATATTTGAGGATTTTTAAACTATGTATTGAAAAATAAAAATTTGAGATTTGAGAGTTGAATTGGACTCAGATTTGAAAACCAAATACATAAATGGAGTCGTGGGGTTATGGGTAGTCTAGATCTACCCTTCGACTCGGGTTTAGACCGGGCGGGTCCGGGGTTGACTTTTGTTGGCTTTTTAGAAAATATATAAAGATCTTAACTTTATTAATTGAAATTGAATTCTCTTGTATTGTTTGAAGTTAAGAAGTCATTTTTGGCTAGATTTGGGCCGATCAGAGGTGAATTTTCAAGGAAAAATATTTTTAGAGTATTGGTTGAGGGCTTTTGAGATAAGTATCTTGCCTAACTTTGTTTAGGGGTAATTACCCTTTAGGATTTGGTCTAATTTCTTATTTGTGAAATGTGTAAACTACGCGTACACGAGGTGACAAGTGTGTACGCGATCGTTTGTTTGATTTGTCACCGTATTTTTCCTGAGGTTGCTCTTACTAATTTTTTTTGATTTGAGAGGTCCCTGCTCTACGTGTATTTACTTTGGAAGACTACTTGAGTTTATATTCCATGTTAGATATCATGTTTTAGGATCATATTTCCTTAATTGGCCAAGTAGACGTTTATGAGATTATTATTATTTCGATTAGCTGAATTCATGATTATATGTTGAACACTCATCCGCATTTCCTCATTGATATGTTCTTGTGTACTACTTGGTGGAAATTGGTTGTATGTTATGTTGTTATGATTGTGGCACACATGGACTTGTTGGGCGGATTGTTCGTGTGTTTGCACGAGGTTTCTGTTATGCTATTGTCATCGTTAATATTGCACATATGGTGTGACATATATCGGGTTTACAAATGTGGCGAGACAAGGTGGGATGATTTGTTAATACACGTATGGCCAGACAAGGCAGGTACTTTACTATTGCGCATGCGCTGAGATATGGGTGGCTATGTGGGGATAATATGTGATGGCCTGGGTTGGGAGGGGGGAGGGGGTTTATTGATGATATTTTTGTGGTGGTGAGAAAGGGGTATTCTTGTTTGTGCTTATGACTTCTTTGTGTGTGTCATGCATTTATACATGATTTATTGTGTGATTTCCAACATGCCAATCTAGATCTCTGTTATTACTTGTTGTTTTAGTTGTCAAGATGGATTCACTTACGTGAAGTTGTTATCTCACATTCTGTTGAGTTGTTTAGCGTACGGGATTGAAATAAAAATACAGTTGTTATCATGCATTACTTTATTTGATTTTTGATAGTTTTCTAGAACATGTTATGGGTAATTGATATGGAATCAGATCTATATTGGGACACATGGTCTTTATCGTGCAACTGTGATTCATATTGGGGCACGAGGTCTTTACTGCGCAAGTGTGTGGAATGAGGTCTTTATCGTGCAAATGTGACATATGTGGTGGCACTAGGTCTTTGTCATGTGAGGGTGATTGATAAAAGGGGCACGAGGTGCCTTGCGTGTGTGGTTCTAATAAATGACTTGCTGTCGAAACTGAGCCCTTATCTGTATTAACTTGCTATCACTTGTTCTGATAAAATTACAGTTATTGCTTCTAGTTTTTTTTTTTTTGCTGCTAGTTTTGGATTTTTTTTACAGGTTATTTGACTAGTGAGTGTCTAGACTTAAACCTCGTCACTACTCCACCAAGGTTAGTCTTGATACTTACTGGGTAGTGATTGTGGTGTACTCATACTATGCTTCTACACATTTTGGGCCGATCCAGGACCTCAGAGCGTGTTGGTAGGTTGTGATTTCTTGATTTCTTATGTACTCTTTGTAGAGCTTATGATTCTTTATCATCAGGTTTTGGGATTGTGAGTGTTGTATTACCTTATTGACTATGTTTCAGGCCATATTCTTAGTTTTATTTAATATTAAAGTGTTATATTATGTCTAATGTTGTTGTGTGATAGGCTTACTTAGTCTTAGATATTAGGTGCATCACGATACTTAAGGTGGGATTTTGGGTCATGACAAGTTGGTATAAGAGATCTAAGTTCATAGATTCTACGAGTCATAAGTTTAGTGGAGTCTTGCAGGTCGGTATGGAGACGTCTATACTTATCTTCGAAAGGCTACAACTATTAGGAAACTTCACTTCTTTCAATCATTATCGTGCGGACTTGTTGATTTTGGAGTTTGAGCCTTTGTCTTTCTATTGCCTCACAGATGGTGAGGACACGAGCTATCGTTACTGAGGATGCTGCCCCTAGGGCTGGTGTTGCTAGGGGTGGTCGCAGAGGTTGAGACTGAGGAGAGGCACATAGTACAGCTAGAGCACCTTCCAAAGCAGCAGCGGAGAAGCCACCAATAGCTCCGGCTGGGGGGGGGGGCAAGTACCCGAGGTGCCTATTACTACGCCTGGACTTCAGGAGTCTTTGACACATTTCCTGAGCATGTTTGGTACCTTGGCTCAGGAGGGGTTGATCCCAGTTGCACTAGCTATTTCACAGGCTGGGGGAGGAGCTTAGACTTTCGCAGCGGTTTCTCCAAAGTAGCAGACTCATGTTGATCTGGCTCCTGGTGTTATGCCGATGTAGCCCGTGATTGCAGTTCAGCATGAGGTCAGGTCAATGGCGTCAGAGGAGTAGTAGAAGAGGTTAGAGAGGTTCAAGAAGTATTTTTCTCCTTCTTTTAGTGGCGCCACTTCTGAGGATGCACAGGATATTCTAGACCAGTGTAATTGTATTCTACGTACTATGGGCATAGTGGAGTTGAGCACGGTCGCCCTTATTACTTTCCAGCTGATGCGACCGGCATATAGATAATGGCAGACTTATGAGAAGACTATGCCAACTGGCGCAAGGCCACTTACCTGGGGTCGGTTCACTGACCTGTTTTTAAGGGAGTTTGTTCCACAGACCCTCACGGATGTGTTGCACACCGAGTTCAAGCACTTGCGCAAGGGGACTATAACTGTGTCTGAGTATGCTATGAGGTTTGCTGAGTTATCTATTATGCACCTGCTTTGGTTACCGTTGTTAGAGAGAGTCTACAAATTTATTGAGGAACTCGGTTACGGTCTCAAATTTGGGATGGCACGGGAGTTGAACATTAATACTCCATTTCAGCAGGTCATGGAGATCGTTAGGAGGTTGGAGCATATCCACTGTGTAGAGAGGGAGGATAGGGAGGCTAATAAGTCTTGTGGACCTAGAGGATCTATTGATCCCTATTTTGGGGGTAAGGTACGTCATGGTAGATGTTTATTAGCCAGCCAGCTCAGTCTGCACTTCAGGCTTCAGGTGCTGCTCTATTTGTTCACGGGTCCCAGTGCACTCGTTCTGGATAGCTCCCACAGACACGTCAGTGGAGAGATTTTTTTGAATGTGGGGATATCAGGCACATGATGAAAGATTGTCCCAGACTCTGGGCGGGTGTGCCTCAGTAGAGTATTCAGGCTATGGTTTTTGCTCCAGTTGCTGCTACACTTGCACAACTATCTAGAGATGGGCCACAAGAGGGTTGAGGGCGTCCTAGAGGGGGAGGCCAGACCCGTTGTTATTCTTTTCCTGGTAGGACTGAGGCCGCTGCACAAGATGATGTCATTACAAGTATTATTCCAGTTTGTCATAGAGATGCATCAGTTTTATTTGATTCGGGTTCTACATATTTGTATGTGTCATCCTATTCTACTTCATGTTTGGATATGCCTCGTGATTCATGAGTACCTCTATTTATGTGTCTACACGCGTTGGGGATTCTATTATGGTAGACCGTGTCTATCGTTCTTGCTGGGTCACTATTGGGGGTCTTGAGACTAGGTTTTACCCTCTATTACATAATATGGTAAGTTTTGACGTGATTTTGGATGGATTGTCCATGACTTGTGCTTGTGGTGCTTTGCATGCATGGGGAGTCCATTGTGTGTTGTGATTTTTGTTCCACGGGATTGAGTTGGTGAAAGGTGTTCAGTTGATGGGATATCTATCCTACTTGTGATTCAAAACTAAAGAAGGGATCCTCGTCTTTCCATGTGGATCAATATGTTTGGACCGCTCTACGTGTCGTGGTAGGGTTATGTTAGGATGAGATTCTTTGTGGTTATTTCATGTGTTTTCCTTCTCCCTTAGGGGATGGATTCATAGTATGGTACCGATGGGGAGTTGTACCTGTTGGACTTGTCGAATAGTTCTCTCATGTGCTTTGCTTTCTGTCTTCAGTTATATTCGAGTTGTGCTTCTCGGGTACGAGTTGCGACATATGTGGCTAGGTGACGTTTGGTATAGCTTGTCAGTGGAATAGCTTGTATTGGACAAGATAAGATCATTTGACCTGGAATTAGTGTGACTGGACTTGGATGAGGTATGTCTGGATAAGAATGTCATTGATTAGTTTAGAGCTTGGCGTTTGTATCGAGTGAGAGAACTCCACGACTTGTTGGTTGGGCGAGTGATTATGATTTTTCACATGCTTCTTACATCATTTGCAGTGTTTTGTAGGTTTGGAAAAAGGTTCTAGCTGATATGAGATTATTTACCGGCATCGGGTATAGTAATAGGCAGCGATTGTGGTCCCAGATGTTGCTATGGGCATATGAGTGGTGCGTTACATCATGCGACGATACCTTGTGCATGAATTGAGATCTGTTACAGCTGGTTGGGGGTCAATATAGTGCGTATATGTGAGAATCGGGTCTTAGGAGGAGGCTTGGATGTTGAAACTTGGTTCTAAGGCTTATCGGTAAGGGTGGAAGGAATAATCTTCAGTCAAGATGGTGTTGACGGGCTTATGTGGATTGAGATGACGCAGGATCACCTGTGGATATGTGCATGGTGAGTGTATATAATGATTTGATTTCTCTGGAGAGACTATTGGCACGTGCGAGGATGAACATTTATTTAAGAGAGGGAGAATTTAACAACGCAACCTGTCGTTTTGAGTATTTGAGCCTCGTTTGCCCTTTGGAAGCTTTTCTTATTTGTATTTGTAGTTATGTGACGGGATGGTTGATTTTGTTTCGGTGTAGGTTTTGGATTGATTAAGAATATTTTGTTCTTAGTTAGGAACCTTAAATTGGAAAATGTTGACCAAGTTTGACTTCTGAGAGAAAAACCCTGGAACGGTGTTTAAATGGTTCCAATTGGTTCATATGGTGAAATTGGACATAGGCGTGTGCCCAGCATTGGATTCGGAGGTTCCTAGGTTGAATTGGTTCTTTTGACAAAAGTTGGCAATTTAAAGGTTTATAGACTTCCTAAGTTTGACCATGGATTGATTTTATGTATACAGGTTCAGATTTTGGTTTCGAGACTTGGACTAGGTATGTTTCTTAATTTGGAACTTGTGTGCAAAGTTTTGTGTCATTCTGAATTGGTTTGGTAGGAATCGGACACTTGGTTGCGATTTTAGCAATTATTGAACTTCATTGTAATTTCCATGCATTTTGGTGTTGGATTTGTGGTTCCATATGTTATTTTTTGTGTTTTGAGCTTGCAAGCGAGTTCGTATGATATTTTTAGACTTGTACGGATGTTTGGTGTTAAGCCTTAGGGGCTCGGGTGAGTTTTCAGGCGTGTTTCGGACCACTAGAGTGAGTTCAGATATTGCTGGTTTTGGGCAGATGTTGCAGGTCACGCAAATGCGAGATCCTACTTGCATTTGTGGACTTCACATTTTCAAGGTGGGGGATCACATTTGCGGAGTAGGATGGAGCTAGTTTGTTCGCTTTTGCGAACTCTAGGATTGTATTTGCGATGGGGACCTGGGGCTGGTGCACGCCATATTTGCGAGCTATTTAATGCATTTATGATGCCTACTGGGTTCGCATTTGCGGTACCTTTGTCGCATTTACAATATTCTCAGGATTGGACAAGCTTCGCATTTGAAACGCATGCGTCGTATTTGCAGCTGTCGCATTTCCGAGTAGAGGTTCGCAATGCCGACATCTGCAGCTGGTTTAAAGGATGGGAATTCGGGACCTAGTCTCATTTTATCACATTTTGAGCCCTAGACTTGGTGGGAGGTGACTTTTGCGACATAAGTGTACTTGTTGGGCGAGTTTTTCGAGTGTTTGCATGAGGTTTCTGCCATGCTATTATTATTATTATTATTATTGATATTGCACATGTGGCGTGACAAGGCGGGATAATTTGTTAATACGTCTGTGGAAAGAAAAGATGGGCATTTACTTTACTGCTGCCCACACACTGATATAAGGGTGGCTATGTGTGGATGATCTATGATGGCCTGGGGGCATTTATTGATGATGTTTGTGTGGTGGTGAGAAAGGAGTATTCTTGTTTGTTCTTATGACTTCTTTGTGTGTGTCATGCATTTATACATTATTTGTTGTGTGACTTCTAACATGCCAATCTATGCCTCTGTAATTACTTGATGCTTCAGTTGTCAAGACGGATTCACTTACGTGGAGTTGTTATCTCACATTCTGTTGAGTTGTCGGTAGCGTACGGGTTTGAAATAAAAAACAAGTTGGTATCATGCATTACTTTATTGGATTCTTGATAGTTTTATAGAACATGTTATGGGTAATTGATATGGAATCAGATCCATATTGGGACACATGGTCTTTATCGTGCAACTGTGATTCATATTGGGGCATGAGGTCTGTACCGTGCAAGTGTGATTCATATTGTGGAATGAGGTCTTTATCGTGCAAATGTGACATATGTGGTGGTACTAGGTCTTTGTCGTGCGAGTGTGATTGATAAAAGGGGCACGTGGTGCCTTGCGTGTGTGGTTCTAATAAATGACCTTTTGCTGAAATTGAGCCCTTATCCGTATTGAACTGCTATCACTTATTCTGATACAATTACAGTTATTGCTTCCTATTTTTTTTCTGCTGCTAGTTTTTGATATTTTTGCACAAGTTATTTGACTTGTGAATGTCTTGACTTGAATCCCGTCGCTACTCCATCGAGGTTAGTCTTGATACTTACTAGGTACCAATTGGTGATGTACTCATACTACGCTTCTACATATTTTGTGAAGATCAAGGTACCTCAGAGCGTGTTGGTAGGTTGTGAGCTTGATTTCGAGTTGCTGTGGAGACTTTAAGGTATACCTGTTGTTCCGCTTGCAGGTCTCGAAGTCACCTTTCACTATTTTCCTTACTATTATTTATTGTTTTCCAAAACAGTGTTGTATTTTGATATTTCTTGTGTACTCTTTGTAGAGCTTATGACTCCGTATTACCGAGTTTTGGTATTGTGATTGTTGTATTACCTTATTAACTATGTTTCGAAACATATTCTCATTTTTATTTAATATTAAGTTGTTATATTATGTCTTATGTTGTTGTGTGATAGGCTTACCTAGTCTTAGAGACTACGTTCCTTAAGGTGGGATTTTGGGTCGTGACAGTAAATATTGAACCTTTATTAATTGAAATTGATTTATTTTGTATAGTTCAATATTATCGAGTCAATTTTTTGCTACGTTTGAGCCAAACAGAGGTGAATATTAAAGGAAAAACATTTTTGGAGTATTGAATTGGTTTATCTGAGGTAAATATCTTGCCTAACCTTGTGTGGAAGAATATCCCTTAGGAGTTGGCTTAAAATGCATATTTTTGTTATGTGAAACGACATGTACATGAGACGACGAGTGTACATGGGCGTATGCGTGGTCTATGACCGGATCAGACCTTAGGCTATTAATATTCCTTAATTTGCAGATGTATTCCATATAAGACATGCTTAATAAATTTGAGAGTACATGATCGTGATCGCTACATTTTATTTACCCATATTAATGCTTAATTTGTTGAACCTTCCCCGTGCTTTTATGTTATTGTTATGTCCATGTGCACTTGTTGCTAAGCCGTGGGCTTATAGTATTGATGAAACATTTGGTATTGTTGTTTTGTGATATTGTGGCACGTGTGGGCATGTTGTGTAGGTTGATTGATGTTTTATAAGATGCGCATCCGGTGACATAAGGGAGGCATTTCATTGTTATGTGTAGGCAGCGAGATAGGGGTGCTTATGCACATGCGGTGACATAAGGGACGCATTTGATTGTGATGTGCATGTGGAGACGTAAAGGTGGCAATGTTGATGATGTTATGTGATATTTTTGGGTGTTCCTTTGGCGTTGTTCACGTGCTGGAACGGGGTTGATATTTTAGTCACATACTTGTTCCATGACCCCACTCTGGAACATAGCGACTCTAACAAGAAAGTCTATAGAGTTAGCAAAGATTTCCATGAGAGGAAGATTAACATAGCCTGTGTCCAGGAAACTAGATGGGTGGGGAACAGGGCTCGGAAGGTTGATGGGTTTAAGTTGTGGTATGCAGGGAGGGTGAGAGGGAAGAACGGTGTAGGCATTTTAGTTGACAAAGATCTAAGGGAGCTAATGGTTGAGGTTAAGAGGGTGAATGACAGGTTGATGGCCATTGAGATAGTTATGGGTGAGTATACTCTGAACGTAGTTAGTGCTTACGCGCCTCCGGTGGGTTTGAAAGAGGAGGTTAAAAGGCAATTATGGAAGAATTTGATGGAGCTAAGACACGGGTTAGGACAGCAGGAGAAGACTCTGGATACATTACAGTGGAGATGGGGTTGCATCAGGGATCAGCATTTAGCCCGTTTTTGTTTTCCTTGGCAATGGATGAATTGATGTGAAATATTCAATGGGAGGTGCCTTGGTGTTTGTTATTTGCGAATGACATAGTCCTGATTAATAAGACACGAGGTGATGTTAACAAGAGGTTGGAGGTCTAAAGACACACTTTGGTGTCTAAGGGTTTCAAGTTGTGCAAGACCAAGACAGAATACTTGGAGTGCAACTTTAGCGGTGTTACCTAGGAGGCGGACAGGGATGTGAGGCTTGATACGCAAGTCAATCCCAGAAGAGAGAGTTTCAAGTATCTAGGGTCAATAATTCAGAAGGATAGGGAGATTGATGACGATGTCACACACCGTATCGGAGCAGGGTGGATGAAGTGGAGGGTCGCTTCCCGGTGTCTTATGTGATGAGAATGTGCCGTTGAGACTTAAGGGTAAGTTCTACAAGGTAGTGGTTAGACCGACTATGTTGTATGAGGCAGAGTGTTGGCCAGTCAAGAACTCCCATATCCAGCAGATGAAAGTAGCTGAAATGAGGATGTTGAGATGGATGTGTAGGCATACTAGGTTTGATAGAATTAGGAATGAAGTTATTCGGGACAAGGTGGGAGTGGCCCCTGTGGAGGAAAAGATGTGTGAGGCGAAGCTGAGATGGTTCGGGCATGTTAAGAGGAGAAGCACAAATGCCCCAGTCATGAAGTGTAATAGGTTGGCCTTGGGGGGGGGGGG
>MCJB01033758.1:48286-91807 GCA_002018475.1 Nicotiana obtusifolia | reverse complement strand
TGGGGGGGGGGGGTAAGAGGAGTGGTAGAGGTAGGCCAAAGAAGTCTTTGGGAGAGGTGATCAGCCGGGACATGGCACAGCTCGAGCTAACCGAGGACATGACCCTGGATAGAAGGGTGTGGAGGTTTAAGATTAGGGTACAAGGTTAGTAGGTAGTTGTGTGTTTCCTTTTGTCTTCCCTAGTTCGATAGTAGTAGTGTTAGTACGGTACCCTTTTATCCTTAAGTTTGCTATTATCGTATTTCTTGTTCTGTTATTACTTGCCATCGGTATTTCCGTAGTTTGCTAGCAGTACTTCGTTCATATTCTCGTTTGCTACCTGGATTTAGTTTTCTAAATATATTGTCTTGCTATCACTTGTTATTGGTACATCTTTTATATTCTCTATTGTCATCTTCGATTTTGTTTTCTAATTATATTGTCTTGCTATTAATTGCTATCCGGGCTTCTTTCACCTTCTTTAGCCGAGGGTCTATCAAAAACAGTATCTCTGCTCATCCAGGGGTGGAGGTAAGGCGGTGTATATCCTACCCTCCCCAAACCCCACTTGTGGGATTACACTTTGTAGTTGTTGTTGTTGTTGTTGTTGTATACTTGTTCCCTAAATGTTTCCGTCTTGCGCTCTTTATGAGTTATTAGTTGACTTTGACATTCTATCACATGCCCCACTCCTATTTGCTATTCTGTTGGCAAGGATGGGTTATTCTATATTGAGTTGTTGTTACACTCTCTATGAGGTTATTGATACTTGTCTCTGTTATACATTTGTTGTCAGTTTTCTTTTGATATCTTGTACAGGTTATTTTACTAGTGAGTATCATGGCTTGAACCTCGTCAGTACTATAACAAGATTAGTCTTGATACTTACTGGGCACAGACTGTGGTGTGCTCACACCATGCTTTTGCACATTCTTTGTGCGGATCTGGGTACTTTGGATTGCGTTGATCGCTAGAGAGGCGTGCTAGAGCTTGTTGGACACTTCAAGATATCCCTGTTGTTTCCGTTTGCAGGCCTCGAGTCACCCTCTTTACCTTATTTCCTACCACTTATGTGTTCCAAATAGTATTGTACTCTTGAAACTTGTTATGTATTCCATGCAGAGTAGTTTATTACTCAGTATTACCGGGTTTTGGGAAGTTGAATATTTCATTCCCGTTTGGCTATATTATCATATTTCGCAGTGTTTGTTAAATTTGAAGCTATATTCTGATTGGTATCGTTATGTGATAAGTTTACCTAGTCTTAGAGACTAGGTGCCATCACAACCCCTTTGGTGAGATTTTGGGTAGTGACACTGAGGATAAAGAGAAGACCACCTTCAGTTGTCCTATGTCACATATGCTTTCAAAAGAATGCCATTCTAGTTGTGTAATGCACCTGCGACTTTTCAAAAGGTGTTAGATCCCAATCATTACTGATATGGCAGAAACATGTGTTGTATTATTTATGGATAATTTTTCAGTTTTTGGACCATCTTTTGATGAATGCTTAACGAATTTGAGTAAAATACTTGCCATGTGCGAGGAAATAAACTTGGTGTTGAACTGGGAACAAGCCATTTTATTGTGCGAGAAGGAATACTGCTTGGGCACAAGGTGTCAAAAGAAGGCTTGGAGGTTGATAAGTCAAAGGTGGAAGCAATCGAAAAATTGCCGCCTCCAACATCTTTCAAAGAAGTTCGAAGCTTCTTGGGTCATGCAGTTTTTTACCATCGATTCATCAAGGATTTCTCCAAGATTTCCACTCCTCGTGTAGGTTGCTTAAAAAAGATACTCCGTTCAAATTTAATGATGCTTGCTTGAAGGCATTTGAGGAGCTAAAGAAGCGATTGGTGACTGAACCAATTATCACAGCCCTAGACTGGGAGAGCCTTTCGATCTTAAATGTGACGTAAGCGATACTACAATTGGGGTCGTCTTGGGCCAAAGGTAATATATTGTGTTTCATTGAATATACTATGCTAGCAAAACTCTAAATCCAACTCAGATAAATTACAAAATCATAGAGAAGGAGTTGCTAGCGGTAGTATGGTATTTGTCAAATTAAGAGCCTATTTAGAGGGAACCGAAGTCAACATCTACACTGACCATGCTTCCATCATGTATTTGTTTGAGAAAAATAATCTTAAGCCGAGACTAATTCGTTTGGTTCTTCTTAGGCAGGAGTTTGATATGGAAATCCGAGATCGTAAGGGGATAGAAAAGCAAGTGGTCTATCACCTGCCACGATTAGAAACCTGTGCGTGTGTAGCTAAAGAAGGTGAAAGTAAGGAAAACTTCATCTTGTTGAAACGGGTCAAGCGTTCTCTTGTTTAATTTGAGGTGGAAGCTCATTCTTATGACCCAAGATCACCAAACGTCGTGATGGAGCCTAATCTCCTTTGCTAGGCAAGCCAATCATAAAATATTGCAAAAATAAATAACGGATACAGAATAAATGAGTCTGAAAGTAGAACAATCATAGATAAATACCGAAGCAAAACGATAAATCCCCATAACCGATAACGCCGAGTCATGATATCTAAAGTATGAATACAAGTCTGCTAATAAAATATATTGTCTGAAATAATAACAGTTATAAAAGATAGAAAGAGACACTAGGGACTGCGATTAGGAAGCAGGTCCACCTCTGGTCTAAACCGCAATAGCAGCTGCTCAGCTATTAACACTCTTTTGGGTCCGACTCTTCGATCTGCACAATTAAGTGTAGAGTATAGTATGAGTACAATCGACCTCATGTAATCAGTATGTCTCATGACTAACCTCGCGAGGTAGTGGCAAGAGTTATCAATGGTACTCACTTATCACACATGTAGAGTTCATATATATGCAACTACATATCAACAGTATTGAAATCTAAGCATGACGTACCAGTGTAGCCAATTAGTGCACATAGAGAAGCTATGCACAAGTTTTGTAACAGTTTAATAGCTCAGCATATAGAGAAGATATGTGCCTAGCATCAAATCATTAACAGTTGCATATAGAGAAGATATGCATCGATAAGCAAGTAAAGTTACACAGGTTGGCATATAGAGAAGATATGTACTGTGAATCAATTCTTCGGCCAAAACGACATATAAAGAAGATAAGAACAAAGAGAATGTATACATTTCGGAGCTAGAATATACAGAAGACATTCGATGAAAATCATATATACGTCCAAGGTGTTTGCATATAAAGAAGATACGCAAAAATCAAACAGTGAACAGTTTTCCATAATCCATGTGTACGTCATCAAGAGAGAAACATGAGAGGATGACCCTAGGGGGATGGATCCTTATCCACACGCTACACGGACAACTTATGCACTATACTCATAACAATTGCACGGACAACTCACGTGCTATAATAGCTCGACCCACATGGACTACTCACGTCCAGTCACTCCCATCAATCTCACAGAAAACATATACAAGAATGCATGTATATGAACAACGGATATCAATTCATATACTCATGGACTAATAAAACAACATGTTAATGTGTATGCATGTGCGAAGTGTATGATTACAGCTCAGATTAGGCGGGTACGCTATAAAACAACGTGTATCATGTTTAAATAGGAAATCAAACTTACACGTGATCTCTAGCTTGAGTTCACGTAGTCATACAAACTTATAAGACATGACTACAAGAAGCAAAGTATCCAATACAAGGCATAATACAGCCTATAGACTGTATAATCCATGGGAAAACAAGATGTATAATCAAACCCTCAAAGTGGTAATGAAAATCTCCCCATAAATTGCCTCTTTTCGTGCTCCAAAACTCAATACAATAAAAAATGAGTAACCCTCAAAATATAAGTGGTCTGGTAGACATCTCGCTTCAGCGGACACAAAGCCTTGCATCTGCACACAAAACCTCACATCTGCAAGTATTATTTACAAAGACCATCATCGCATCTGCAGCACAACTGTCACATTTGCGGCTCCGCATAGCAACCAAAATAGCACAGATGCACTATCCTCCTGACAAGCCTCACTCCACAGGTGCGCACAAATCTTATGCGTAACATCTTCCACAAGATCGGCCACTCCAAGCCAAACAAAATGTCGCAAATGCGCCCTATTTCCTAGCAACTGCGACCACGCAGATACGCTCCATAAGTCGCATCCATGACCTCGCACCTGCGCTGTAAGTGTCGAAGGTGCAACACAGAACCAGTTGATCCTGCAAACTCCAAAATGGTCTGAAATCCATCCGAAACACACCCTCCCTCTCCGCACAAGCCCTATCTAACCATACCAACAAGTCCTAATACCTTATCCAAACTAATCCAAATTCTTAAAACATCACCGCTAACACCAAATCCAAGAATCAACGATCAAAATCCATCTCTTAACTTCCAAACATTCCAAGTTCGCCAAACGCATCCAAATCACACTTAGAAATTTCGAATTCCACCCAAACTTTGCGCACATATTGCAATCAACTAAATGAACTTATCCAAAAACCCGTAATACTAATTGAGACCCCATAATATCAAAGTCAACTCCCGATCAAACCTATAAACTCTCCAAACCTATAAATTGCCAACTTACCAGCAAATAGAGCCAAAACCTTCTAGGAAGCTCCAAATCCAAATCCAAACATATATCCACGTCCAGAATCACCATACAAACCTACTGTAACTATCAAATCAGCAATCCTAGGTCGTCTACTCAAAAGTTAAACCTTTGTCAACTCTTACAACTCAAGCTTCTAAAAATGGAACTACATGTTCCAATTACTCTCAAAACTTCCAGAAACCAAATCAACCATCCTGACAAGTAATCAAACATAAAATACACGCACAGGAAATATCAAAGTGGGAAATGGAGCTCAAATACACAATATAAACGGCCAAGACGTTATATTCTCCCCCTCATAAACAAACATTCATCCTCGAACGGGTTTATAGTCATACCAGGAATGCCGTAAAGATGAGAATATATGTTGCTCACATCATGATCGATCTTCCAGGTTTCTTCCTTAACTGGTTGACCTCTCCATTGAACCTTCACTGATGTAATCTCTTTCAATCTCAACTTCCGAACCTACCTGTCCAAAATGGCTACATGCTCTTCTTCATAAGACAGGTTCGCATCCAACTGCACTAAACTGAAATCCAACACATGTAACTAACCTTCATGATACCTTGGAAGCATAGAATACTAGATGAACTCCTGATATGATGGGTGGCAAATCAGGCATGTAAGCAACCTTACCAACTCTCTCTAGAACCTCGAATAGAGCAATATACCAAGGGCTCAACTTGCGCTTCTTCCCAACACTCATCACGCCTTTCAAAGGCGAAACTCTATGAAGAACCTTCTCACCCTCCATGAAAGCCACATCATGCACCTTCATATCAGCATAACTTTTTTGCTTCGATTGTGTTGTACAAAGCTGTTTTTAAATCAACTTTACCTTCTCCTAAGCATCATGGACCAAATCTGTACCTAATAACCTAACCTCATTAAGCTCATACAAACCCATTATAGAACGACACCGCCTCCGATAAAGGCCTCATACAGAGCCATCTAGATACTACACTAGTAGTTGTTGTAAGAAAACTTTGCTAATGGTAGAAACTAATCCGACTGGCCTCAAAAGTTAATAACATAGGATCTCAACATATCCTTAAGGATTTGAATGGTCCACTCGGATTGCCCATCTGTCTAAGGGTGAAATACATACTCTACTCCACCTCTGTGCCTAACTCACGTTGAACGGCTCTCCAAAAGTGCGACGTAAACTGACCCACTCTAAGATCATAGAAATAGGCACACCATGCAAGCGTCTGATGTAGATCTAAGCCAACTTATCTGAAGTGTAAGAAGTCACCAATGGAATAAAATGCACAGACTTAGTCAATCTGTACACAATGATCCAAAAAGCGTCAAGTCTCCTTAAAGTTCATGGCAATCCTGCCACAAAGTCTATAGTAATGCGCTCCCACTTCCATTACGGTATCACCTACCTATGAGTCAAACCACCTAGTTTCTGATGCTCATACTTGACCTGCTGACATTTAAAACACCTTCAAACATGCCCAACAATGTCCTTCTTCATCCTTTGCCACCAATAATGTTGCTTCAATTCACGATACATCTTCCTTGAGGTCGGTTATTGTTCGAATTAACACCCCATGAGAATTTAGGTGGTCCCTCTAACTGGGATTATACGTGTTCCCATATTGAGCATTTTGGTTGACTGGACCTCTGCTTTGTTGACCCACAAAATAAACAGATTCAGGATTTAGTGGAAAATGGTAACTCGTGTGGCCTTCTCCACATATCTCACAACACGAGAACATCTATTGCACCTGCTATATCTGATGCGCCTGACCTATCACCAATTTAGTCACCTGATTTGTCAATCTTGCCACATCTTCCCTCATAGCTGAAATCTCATCGAGCTCAAGTGCTCCTGCTACACTCTATTTTATCTTTCTTCTCGGTTCTCCATCACCTTGTCAATTATGATCATTCGCGGTGAAGTTGTTCAAGAGAGTTTGAATTTCACTGCTAGTTTTCTACATTCAACTCCCTCCACATGCTAAGTCGAGATTAGATTTAGAAGATTCGTCCAACCCATCAACAAATGTGTGACCCAACACCTCATCCAAAACAATGCATAATACAGCCCAAAGACTACCCTGAATATGGATAAACCAAGTGCACGCACATACGCTTGTTACCTCGCATGTACGTCACCCCAAGCACGTAGGCAACGTCATCAATTCAAGCGACAAGTCCCTCAAGACAATGATAGGCAAGATACATACCTAAAAATGAGGAAAATTAGTACTCCAAGAATGCCTTCCCCTCACAAATCAGCCTTCGGACGGCTCAAATCTAGTCAAATAATGCACCATGGTGACAAATAATACTAAAGAAAATAATTATGGAGCATAAAGGCTGGATCTTTAATCAATTATACAATGTCAATAAAAAAGTCAACCCAGGCTTGATCTTTAAATCTAACAAAAATCACAAATTTCGACTACCTATTCAAATACGAGTCAAAATATACAAGTACCATCCAAATCTGACTCCAAATCGGGGTTCAAGTTTCAATTATTCACTTTCCAAAATCTAGGACTAAAACCCCAATTTTTCTCTTCAAAATTAATGTTTTAAGTGTATAAATCCATTCGGAAGCTAGATGTATAATCAAATCCAAGTAGAAATACTTACCCTCAAAGTAGTAGTGAAAATTTCCACAAATTTACCTCATTCCGCACTCAAAAACTTAAAATAACAAAAAATGAGAAACCCTCGAAATATAAGAGGTCTTCAAGACATCTCGCTTCCGTTGACACAAAGTTCACTTCTGGGGGCCTGCTTCTGCTCACAAAACCTCACATCGGCGAGTTTCACTTACAAAGACCATTATCGCATCTGCGGCGCAGCTACTGCATCTGCACCTCTTCAGGTGTGTGACCAAAATAGCCCAGATGCGCAATCCTCCTGATCAGCCTCACTCCATAAGTGCGCATAAATCCTCGTAGGTACGACTTCGCACCTGCGTAACGTCTTTCACAGAAGCGGTCAATCCAAGGCCACATCAAAAATTGCAGATGTGCCCCATATCCCCGCTTCTGTGACCACGCAACTGTGCTCCATGAGTCACTTTCGCGACCTCGCACCTGCGCTATAAGCACCGCAGGTGCGACACACCAGAACCAGCTGATCCTACAAATTCCAAAATGGTCTGGAATCTTTTCGTAATGCACCCGAGCCCACCTAACCCCATCCAACCATACCAACAAATCCTAATACCTTATCCAAATTTACCCAAATTCTCAAAACACCACAAGCAACACCAAGTCCAAGAATCGACAATCAAAATCCATCTCTTAACTTTCAAATTTTCCAACTTCGACAAACACATCCGAATCACGCTTAGACATTTTGAATTCCAACAAAAATTTTCACACACATTTCAATCAACTAAATAAACCTATCCAAAGTCGTGAAACACCAATCAAGACTTGATAACATCAAAGTCAACTCCCGGTCAAACCTATAAACTCTCCAAGCCTATAAATTGCCAACTTCCATGAAATAGAGTCAAAACCTTCTACGAAGCTTAAAATCCAAATCCGAACATACGCCCAGGTCTAGAATCACCATCAAAACTATGGGAACCATCAAATCACTATACTGAGGTCGTCTACTAGAATATCAACCTTGGTCAACTCTTACAACTCAAGTTTCTAAAAATGGAACTAAGTGTTCCAATCACTCTCAAAACTTCCTGAAACCAAACCAATCATCCCCGCAACTCATCTAACATCAAATACAAATACAAAAAATATAAAATAGGGGAACATGGCTCAATTACACAAAATGACCAGTCGGGTCAGTACACTCATCCCTTGAAAGCTCAAGTCTAGATGGTCGGTTCCATTTAAAGTAGTTAGGGCTACAAATCATGGAGCTGTGGAACTTCGTGTCCAGAGAATGGTGGTACCTTCTTGATCAATAGTCAAAGAGTGAAACACTATTAGGGTGATGGCATTCATCGTCACAAAACTTTGATTGATTTAGTGGACGCTTGAAAGAGTATTATGTATTGTGTCGCGCTGTAAATCAGGTGATTCATGGGAGGTATCCCATGGTAGTGTTGTACTCATCATGCCATAACATTAACTAAGGAGCTTGTTGGGAGGAAACCCAACTCGTAGATTAGTTAGCCTAGTTTTGATTTTTGTTTTTTGTTTCATGTTGGACTAATAACTTGGTTTTATATGGATTTCATTTATTTGGCTAGGTATTGAAGCGATATGATGGGAATGATATGATCGATGGTCAAGACGGAAAGCTAGAGCACGCAAAAGAGTGAAAATGGAAGGAGAACACACCATGTTCTCGCAAGTCGGAGGCTCATGCACAGGGCTTGGCCCGCCTGGGGTCGCGTCGTGCCTATTCCCCCTCGCATCAAGTGCTGCATCGCACTGCTAAAGGCGTAGAGACCATCGCGCCGAAAGGCACCCTGCACTATTCCCCTCTTTCCCCTCACCCCGTATTGCGCCACTAGCACCAGGTAAGTCTTTTTTTATTTTTTTAACCCCCGATCCTTCTGGCCTCACTCACCTAAAACAGACGCACAAAGCACTCCCCACACCCAAAAACTCTCTCTCACTAAACTTCACAAAACCTCCCAAACCCTTTCCCTTTTCCCCACAGTAACACATACACCACTATCCATTCCCTATCATCTTTTAGTCCTCAAGTTCAAGGTATGTTCTTCTCTATCTCCCTCTTCTCTATTAGTTACGGTGACGAAGTGAGGATAGCTTGCAAGCTTTTATGGCCTTTTAATGGTACTTTGTGCTAAAACTTGTCCTAACCCTATGAACCCCATAGGATTGTTATTGTTATTCTTGAAAGAGTGTTTTTCACTCAAATCACAAACCGGTTTGGGAGGGTGAGGCAATCCCTCACCCGCAAAGAAGCTTACATACAAAGAGCGCATGCAAGGTGTTCGATAAAATTCCTCAAAGGCTATTTTTGTCCCAATTAGAGCCTGAGTCTCCGTGATTGATAGAAATTTGTAATGTGAGTATGATTGACATGAAAATTAAGTGTAGGATGGCTCAACAGAGTTGGGGTATATTGACAAAGTTTGCTGCTACATTGCTTGCTTGCTAGGGTGATAGCTGACTTGAGAATGCGAATTTGCTTACTTGAAAGAGGCGAAGTCTGAGTAACCTTGAATTATTGGAAGTGGAATGTGATGAAGCCTTAAGTCATTCCAACCTATTTTTGATATGCTTATTGGGTCCATGAATGAACTATTGATGTTTATCGTAAGTACATCGATCATGGTGTGTCCAACACCTAGTGCTAAACCTCTGACCAAAGCTAAGGCCAAAGCCCCATCCAAAGCTAAAGTTACCAGTTCTGCACCTCCAAAGAAAAGGAATAAAACTGAGGCTGCCTCTAGTAGCCAAAGTAAAGGCAAGCAAATACTGGAGGTTATTGCCGTGTCACAACCTTAAGCTAGGGGTTAACAAGAGTATGTGATTAAGAGTGTACCTTCGTCTGGAAGAGCATGGTATAAAAAATGTCATCCAAAGAGTTACCAGCCTAACTATGCAGTCGAGGCGTAAGTTGAAGTCAAGATAACCTCAAATTTGGCAAGTTGTACAAGACTTGGGCTTGAGCTTTGTGTTTAAGAACCTTGGTAAGCAAATTTCAGCTTGATTAGAGAATTTTATGCAGGGTGGAATCTTTAGGATGAAGAGCATTTGGTGCTCCCTATGGGAGGTTGATCGACATTTTTGCTACTGCATCATGTACCCACTTGGGGGCACCCGATGTTTCTTATGCACCCTTTTGATACTTCATGCCCAGCCGTATTTTTTAGAGATAATAGACACACCTTATGTGGTGTCCATTCTAATGCTACATGGATCCGAGACAAAAGGTCTCACAGCCGCATTACCTTGCCGTAATAAGATTGTCAGAGTGTGTTGAGCTAGTGAACACGAGGCTACTACCATTTGGTTATGATACAAACATTAGTAGGGACAAAGTTTGCCTTGTATACTTTATGATGACGGGGCAGCAGGGTATGTGGGGCTACTGATACTATCACCCAGAGGTTCGAAATACTAATAGAGTTGATAAGCTTTTCTTTGGTAATGTACTGACTCAGTACTTGAGAGTCGGGGAGGTGGATGAGGAGCCCGACTTTGACATGATCATTCCCGCTACTCCAGGAGCCACATATATCACTAGTATCTATGGCATGGATGAGGATAATGGGTGTTGTTTTATTACTGTCGATCGTTAGGCTCGTGATGATAATTTCATGGCACATTTCTACGGGATGCTTGATTTACAGTTACAGATTGGAGGAAGGCCTGCCACCCCAAAAGAGTGGATACAGTTGAATGAGTGATTCCCACTCAACTCACATGCCTAGAGGATGGTTGGGACTGCTGAGGGTCAGGATGTACCTTCCATGAGGATATCAATACCCAGAGCATGTTGTACACGAAGAGGAGGAACTAGTTGATTGAACTGGTGATAATGGAGATAAGGATCTTGGAGAGAATGTAGATAATTGGGAGGAGGCATACAAAGCCTTTTTCGACAAGGGAGATGACCTCGATGATTGACCAAGGAGCTTTTCTTACAATTTTGTTTGAATTGTGCATCGGGGATACTGCACGTTTTAAGCATGGGGTGAGAGACTTCCTTCAGATTGGTAGTAGTAGTAGCAGCAATATTTTAGTATGTTAACTTCTTATTTTGATTTTTAGCTTCTTATATTTATTTTTATAGTGACGGAAATATTAGTGTACTATTTAGTTTTAGTAGCTTAAATTAAAAAAAAAACTGAAAAAGATTAGATTTTTCCCGACGATGGATCTCCTAGAAAGTTTCTTGACGGACTAAAGTCTAAACAAAAATACAAGCAAAAAAATAAGAAAAAATAGAAAAATCCAAAAAATATTGTCTTTTAGTTTTCTTTAGGTAAAATAATCCTCCCGTGATTTTCTTTGTACCTCGATTCTTTTTCATGGGATGTAACTTGAATCCCGGTGAACCTTTTTTCATTTTTAGAGTGGATGAGGACATAAGAAAAAAAAAAGGGAGGAAGAATGATGTTACTCCTAGGTGCCTTTTAACTTGTTTGATAGTAGCATATTTAGGCCTTGCCATGTGATATACCTTCCTGTGTTTTGAGATTGTTTATGATGCCTTGATGAGTTGGATAGCATGTTTTGTGACGCATATGGCTCGTTTTCTTAATTTGTGCTCACTTTTTGCTTTATGCTTAATATCTTTTGGTTCCGTAAATATTTTTTTTAATTTGAGAGTCGAAATGAGATCGTCCTTAGTGAGTCATGTGCCATGTGTGAAGTGAGCTTTTGTATAGTCCTTGCATTGCATTTGTGCGTAAAACTTGCCCAGCATGTGAGTTGAAGTTTACTTATTACAAATAAAATCGTCCTTAGTTAGCTTCTTAAGCCTGTAGACCTTTTGTTTGGCACCCATATTACAAGACCACGCCATTTTTTGTTCTCAATTGAAGTATTTGATTATTTTACCTCTTAAATCACTTGAATTGTAAATAAGCGGTAAAAAGAAGTAAGGAGGAATGTGGAGGATCTTTTGAGTGTAAATAATAAAAGGAAGAAAGGTGTACTTGTATCACCACTAGCGGGAAGTACAAAGTACAAGAGTAAATATCAGAAAAGAAAAAGTTGAAAAAAAGAAGAGAAATAAAAAATTGCAAAATAAAAAGTACATAGAGAAAGAGATAATTAAATCTTGCCCTTGCTATTGAATGTTTAAACAGTGCTTAACAAAGGAGGGAACGTTTTTGGGGTGATCTTGTTTGTAAAATTAAAGTTGAGTTGAAGACAAGTTGCGCTTAAAGTAAGTATGTGATGTGTTAAAGTGATTAGGAGGGTTAGTCACTATTCCTAAATGTATCCTACCCATCTCTTAGCCCACATTATAACCATGATAAAGTATTAAATAATTTTAGAGTGAGCAGGCCTACTTCAGTAGGGATTTACATAGTGGGCAAGCATATGGTACCGTTTGCGCGCATGTGACTTCTTTGTGAGAGTGAGTGATTCCATTCATATGTGTGAGTTCTTAAATTGTTGGACTATTTATCTCTTTGGTTTTTCTGCAAGGGAACATGGTTTCATTATAGATAGGTAACGTTATTAGACTTCTCTGCTTGGTTAAGTGTTCAAGCCTTGAGTGCATTGTGACATTGGTCGGTTTTTGAGGCTATGATGGCTATGAGCATGTAGTCGATGTGTTTAATATTCTGATTTTTGGCATACGTTAATGGGAAGTGTGTGTTGAATTCATATGCTAGAGCTTAGTTGTTATTATTAACCATGGTCATAGATTTAGTATACTTTGAATGCGCTAAGTCGTAAGGTGCTCGGAGATAAAATAATGTATTAGTTGACTCGAGGGCGAGCAACATTTGAGTATGGGGTAGTGAAGTTTGGCTAGAATCTATATTTTGATGACATTACTTACCTTACATTTGAGGTTTTAATGATAAATTGTGCGACGTTTGAGCTTGATTGAGTTAAGTTTATGTGTACAAACATTCGAACGCAAAGTGAAAAGAAAGTTGCACAAAATGACATGGAAAACGTAAGAGTAGAGCACGAAAGGAAAGTCGATGCAAGGCACAACACAGATGGCTCCCTAGGAGGTGCCTCGCATCACCCAGGGCGACACAGATCTCATGCCTCATGGCGCCTCGCGAGAGTCCCCTTTCACCACTCCCCCCTCCCCCAAATGGCGCCTCGCGCCCGTGCCCTTGTTCGAGAGAAAATTGTCTTATTGTTGATTTTGGACTTGGATATTTTGACCCTAACCTATAAATACCCCTTAAACTTGTTTAAGAAGGGGTTGGACGTATTTTAAGGCAAGGAGAGCTAAGGAACACAAACGGAGCATGTAATCATCTCATCCGATTCTTCATCTAGTATTTGTAGTTTTTATGATTTAAAATAATATTTTGATTGATCATACAATTATGAGTGGATAATACCCCTCTTATTCTAGGGTTATAGGTAGTTCTTGAATATTGTAGTTTGACGGTTGTGGAGATTACTTGATTCAATTATATTGATTTGTTTATCCAAACCTGTAATTAATTTAATTATTTTATTGTGTAGCTAACACTAGAATACTATATACGAATTTATAGTTGAACTCGAACGTGAAAATTATAGATTGCATATAGGGTTGAATAGAGTAAGTTCTTGAATCTAGGCATCGAAGAATAGATTCGCAATTAGGATAGACATATTGTAGTTGCCTTACTCGGTTATTATCGCAGGAATACACATGCATTCTAGTTAATTCTAATTCTATAGACATATAGTATTAGGTTGGCTTGAATATGCGAGCAAGGAGCCGAAAGAACCTCGCGAGATCGGATAGATCAAGTAGTTAAACCAACCGAAAAAACTCAATAGGATAGACGTTAATCCCATAATCCCGGAATATCTTTCCCTCGTTGAATTTGCTCCTAAAGTGTTCGTGTGTTCTCCTTGCATTCTGGTTCTTTTGCTCCATTTTTGGTTTTCAGCAATAATTTTAGTTATAATAAAAATCACAATTATCTCTTGGAATTCACTTCAACAAATAACTCGTAACTAGTTTAGTTTAGACGGTAGTTAATCGTAAGTCCTTGTGGGAACGATACTTTCTTATCATTTTATTACTTGTCGACCACGTATACTTGCATGTGTATTGGTTTCAAGAACGATGCGGACTGGGCAAGATGCCCCTTCACTAGGCGATCTACCTTTGGTCTATGTGTCTTCCTAGGCTCAAATTGCATAAGATGATCTTCTAAATAACAACACATAGTGGCCCAATCAAGTGCAGAAGCTGAGTATCACTCCTTGGCATCGCTAACTCACTTGGGTGACTTATCTACTGAAGACTATTGGCATTTCATTACCGTGTCCTCCGCTGCTTTTCACAAATAATTTAAGTGCTGTCCATCTCACTTCCAATCCTGTGTTGCATGCACGAATCAAATATTTTGAGATAGATTACCACTTTTTGCGAGAAAAGGTGGTACAAAGTGCTATGGTAACTAAGTTTGTTCCCTCCTTGCATCAGGTAGCTGATATATTCACTAAACCATCGGCAACGGCTAAATTTCAGATTCTACGTACCAAGCTGGGTGTTGTGAGACCTCGTGACACCAACTTGCGGGGGAGTTAGACAACCTGGTTAGTTTAGGATTTGGATAGCACTCGCCAAGGTAGCTGTTGTATTGTAGGACTATTAGGTATATGATTCTGTGAGATAAGTACTTGATTATTTGTGAGAAACACAATCACATTGTGGTTTCGCTTGTACAGCTAAGCATTAGCTAGAAGAGCTGTCGTATACTTTGTATAAATATAGCCTTACTGACATCGTACGGAATACACAATAGAAGCTTAAAACCTTTTTGCTATGTTTTAGTTTCTTTCATATATGTGTTTTTATTTTTTCCTGTATTATTTTGATTCTTCGAGTTGAATTTTTGCGTTACTTAGTTCCGCTATTTAGCGGCATTTCTTTTTCTTTTTTCAGTGCGAACTTCCCCATCTTCCTAGAGTGAGTTTGCCTATGTAATGTTAAAGACTCGGAATTCAATCAACGATTTCGGCAAGAGGGATTTGTTTTAAATTCATAAGAAAAAGTAGAGCTGAGTGAAAAAGGGTTTTCTAATGACAATGTGTGGTTTCATCCACAATTAAGTGGGGTTCATGAAGTTTAAATTTGGGGCAGATTAAAGATGTTTTTTGGGATCCACGGTGAGGGCCTATAGTCCTTTGACTTGTAAACCATTACTAGTGATTTCTTCGGCTGTTTTATATGTCCTGCAGTCCTTCAGGATCCATGTGTAGTCCAAGAAGGAAACAATTTGGCCCACACATATACTTCTGATTTGAAGACAATTTATACAATCTATTTTTCGAAATTCTTGCTTCTGACACTAAACCCTTAATTCACCTTCCGTCTCCCTTCTTGTATTTAAATATTGTTTCAGTTCAGTTTATTCTTTTTCCCACAAAAGGGATTTGTTTTATAATTAGATGGTCTATGAGCAAAAGCAATTCATGTAAAAAATTCCATCAAAGAATCGCACATGAAACCTGTATAAAGAGAGCACAAAGTAACGATCTAAATACTCCTTTTTTGGACCCTAAATTTGTTTATCAAATAAAGAGAACTACTCCTAAAAGAGACGAAATATCATAAACATGTATCACCACTTAATGCAACTTATTTCTACGAAATCCGTGCCAACTCATGAAACAAAAATAAAACTAGTTAGAAGCACGAGTAAATTCTGAAACTCGTTGAAAAATGTGCTTATGTTAATTGATTGACATTTTCTGATGAATTGATTACTAAGGATTAGTTAAAATAGTTTTTTTAAAAAAAGTTGTATAATTTATAAAATTATTTGCTTAAGTCACATAGCAATATATCCAGTCATGAAACCATATAACTCAGAAAGCTTTATTTAGATGCCCGAAAAAATTTTATCGGTCTTACACGGAAAAATGTATGTAGTACCACAAGTTCTTAGTATTACTGCTTTATTCATAGCTTCGAGTAGTTGATATAACAAAAAATCGTAAAGTACATTTTAATAAGTGCGGTCGACATGATATTTGCTGAATTTGGACACACACAGCCACACTGCCCCCACCATCCGCAGCAAGATTAAGGATCAACCAAAACACTAGTTTTCTTTTCTTTTATTTTTTTTGTTTTGTTGGGAGAATGGAATAACTTCAAGTTAAATTTGTTGAAGAAAGAGAGTCGAAGAGGTGAATGGTTTTTTGGCATGTTATATGAGTGTTCATATATGGAGTAAGGTTGTTGAAAGTCGGAGTCATGTGATAAAGGGGATCACAAAGAGTGCCTTTATTTCAAAATTTTAGTTATGTTCAAAGGACTACCTTTTTTAAAAAAATTAATAATAAAGTCTCACCACATGTCTACGTGATTCCTTTGCCTTTGGGACTCTCAATGTTTAGCTTCAAAGTTGAAAAAGAAAANAAAAAAAAACACGCACAACCCCACCCAAGAACGCCCATCCCAAGTAGTCTTAATTGCATATACTACTATCAACCTCACAGCCTTGGATCCTAAAAGAGCATGTGAGTTTTGACAAATCAGAAGATAGAGGTATGGCCACGTTCGGTTGCTGTTAAGTTTTTGAATTTCGTTAAGAAAATGAAAAAGAATAAATATACTCTATATTAGCAGCTCCAATTACATCAAGATTCTTTTGGAGTACTCATTTTTCATTTTTTGACTTTTTAAAACGTTACCTTATAAAGTTACCACCTTTTAGCTAAAGGTGAAATCAAGTCGTTGAAGTTACGTAATGATCAAAAGTTTCCAAGTTGGATTAAAATTTCACCTTAAAAAAAGGGAGGTTAAAAAGTTGTGGCCGTAGTTAAAAGGCCTCCAACAACATGGTATAATCTTTTCACTTTCGGAGGGGAAAAATTTCAAGCAACTTACTTTTACCTTTCGAGCTATTTTCTTTTATTCGATTTTTTCACTGGGGTCGAGAGACTACGGTAAATTACTTTACGTCAGGCACTGTTTCATTCGTAATGAGTGGAATGGACAGAACTCTTCAATGCCTTAGTTTTATGACAATCAACAACACAGAAAGGCAAGCCAGTTTATGTGTGGTATACTTCTTTCGTTAATTGGGACCACAAGCATGTCGATTTGTCTACCCAAACAATGATCAAACAAGAGATGAACTAGCAATAGGAGTTTCAATTAATCTCCACTGACTCTACTTCAAGTTAGTTGAAAATTAAAGGTGAAAAAAGAAAGTTAAGACTTGCCAGTACTAGTCAATCTTCATATAGAAATTAAAATAAATAAAAACCTCAAATGACAATTGTAGTAAAGACTCCATACAATATGTTAAGTTATGTGAGCTGTCAATGCATAAATATTTGTGTACCATTAAATTATGTTGACTACAACAAGTCCTTGGCTTATTTAGTTAAAAATCTGAAGATAGAATAAGAATCCGCTGTAAGTAATTATATTACACTAATAGTATAGAAATTCTTTACATTATCGCTGTATAAATTAAATCCTATATATATGTTGAATATTTGTCTTGACAAGTGCGCGATTCTTGTAGGATAAGACTCTCACTGATCCAATCATCATTTTCTAAGTGGAGACTATGCTCTTGGAAATTAATCCAATTATATGTACGTATGTATGTCTCTCAAAATAGTCTGGCATGAACTCCAGAAAGATACAGTTTGGTAATGAATAAAAGCATAAAAAGCAAGCGAACATTCCGGAAGGAAAGAAAGAAAAGAATGAAAAAAAAAAAGAAAAAGGGAGCTGACACTTGTAGATTTGTAATAGTTGAATCCTAGCTCAACTTCAAGTATGACATATATATATGTTGAAAATATTAACGTGCAGCAAAGAAGTTTCTTGTTATATAACGCAGAGTTAAAAGAAAAAAAAAACTCATATCAAAAAAAGATTTTTCTTTAATGGATTTGAAGTTAAAAGCGGTATTGTCACTTACTTGTTTCTTGCTGATGCTTTGCATTTGAAAACGATTCTCCCACTTAGGTATGAGGTTTCTGTATAAATGACTCATGAGGAAAAATCTTTCTGGAACAACAACATATATGGGATGGGATCTCATATTAATAGCTCCAAAGGATGAGTCCAAAGGGATAGCATGATCCAAACTCAGTATTTTAATTTCTTGAAAGAAATAGAAACACAAATGAAATGGGATCAATGCGATCCCTTTGGACGCCTCCTTCAGTTGCTGGGAAGACGAAAGAATTTTCTGAGACGAATACTGAAGGTTGCGGAAAGGGCACTCTTGAAAAAGGGTATGTCGTATATATGTAGAGGTGAGGAGCTATTGAATGAAAAAAGAAATCTTCAATATATAAGTTTGATTTTGGAAAATATACCCTAATTATTGGTCTAGATCAAGTGTTTCTCTTCTTTTAACCTCTTTTTTATCTTGTTCTCTGTGAGTGAAAGGACTAAGGAGGGAAAAAAGAAGAGGGGGAGACAGAAGAAAGTGGTCTAAGAGTGACTGAATATAAAAGAAACCACAAGTGCTCTAGCAACGTCTTAATTTCATGTTAAAAAATCATGTAAAACACTTAATTTATGGTCTTTCAGATTTTCATGGCAAATAATTAGGAGAACTTTTCCCCCTTCCTCTTCTAAAGATATTTCTTAATTAGTAGACCCCATCTCTAACAAACCAGCCACATGGGAGAAAGATTTTACCAGAAGCGAGCCAGCGTCCCTCTTTAGCTAGAAATTCCCAACAAGTTGGATGGTAATAAATTAAACTTACTTAATTATTGCTTTTCTCTGCTGGTAATTAATTATTTTCCTTCTTGTTCTTGTTAAAAATGGTCCCATCCCATCCATCTTCTCCTTCCCACACACCAAACTTTCATATTATGCTTATTTAATAAGGAACATCAATATACTGTCTCTTTCTTTATACATCTAATTCAAATGATTACAAATTATAAAGAACAAGTTTAATTTAAGCTAAATATATAGTGATACCTTTATTATATTATCATATAATTGAACCTAAAATTAATATGATAATAATAATCCAGAGAGATCTGAACATGTGGACAGGAGACTAAGTATTCCAAATTTATGTTGGTCAAAGATTAGATGTTTGTGTTTTGGACGGCAAAGACCTGCGGTTCAAGTTACCAATTTCAAATGGTAAGACTTCCACTTCATATTTTGACCTTTTGGTCTCACTATATTTTCGTATTAATTAGGGGAAAATGTATGTGTGTGTCTGGCAGGAGAGAGAGTAAGGAAAAGAGCATCTGTATTAATTGCATTTGAGAGATCATGTCAGAAATCAATTAGAAAAATATGCTAAAACGAAGTTGTGCTCCTTAATTTCTACTTCCATTATACACATACATAATTACCATGTTGTTCGATAACGCATACACAAATATCTAGATTTTTTCATCAAGAATGATGCAAATACAACTAGAAGCGTTTATGTAGCGGTGGAGCCATGGCACTCGAGGGGAAGGGGGAGGACTCAAGTGGAAAAATTAATAGACAAAGCAGGTAAAAGATATGCATTTAGAGGTTTATACTTTTCAATCTATATTATATTAAAAGCACGAAAATTTTTAGTAAAATGTCGTTTGTCATTTTACTCCTTAAAAATAGTATTCACATTTAACAAGACTGTAATTAATTATTTTTCTAATAGGTAAGATTTTGAAATCAAATAAATATTTTCTTATTAGATTTTTCCATATTTGATCTACGTAAAACTCCTAATATTTAAGAGTTTGAGATTGAGTAAGATTTTATTTTACCTCAAAAAGGCCAAGTAATAACACCTCACTTTTGAGTTCCTTTCACGTTAAGTTATGGATTCCAACAAGGAAATAGGACCGAAATCTAGAGTTACTTATTTAAAGAAATACTTTTATAAGGTAAAATTTTAATGAACTTCAAAATTCTAAATATTATGAATTTCTACCTAATTCAACTAAGGAAAGATTTATAATTTTTTAATTTAATTTTCAAGTTACAAATATTAGAAAATATCTAATGTGAAATTAATTTATAAAGAGTAAAAAAGATGAACGATATTTTGCTAAAAATCAAAAAAATTAAAATAAAATAATATTATTTAAAATATGTGTTTGCATTATAATATAAAACTTAATGCAAATTTGCAAGTTCTAAAATGATAGATGTGTTAATCATGAATAATGTACAAACTCAAACATTTAGGTACTTAAATTATATCATAAAAAATATCTATCTGAATTTAACTTTAGGTAAACTAATATTAATTAAAACTTCAGAGGGTAAACGACACTTTCCATGTTATAAATGCTTGGATAAAATTATTGTTAAATTCAAATATTTAAATCTTAGACGAACTAATAAGAATTTGACTCAACAAAAAAATTATTTTCTTTAACGTTGAGAGCAAATAATTATTGTAAAAATTAATTAACTAATTAGCACTTAAAAGTATCCAATTCAATTTCTTTCCAAATAATTATATAAGTAAAAATTATTTTTCAAGTTGAAAAACTACTAGGCTGCATAAAATTATTTTTATAAGAAGTGCATTGGTAGTTAACGATATAAAGAATAAAGCGAAATAGTTATTCTGTAGTATTAAAAGTCAAATTAGTAAAAATATAAAATTAAATCAATAATAATAAAACAGTAGTAGATAAAATGCATTTTAAAATGAATGAATTGGTATGAATTTTTTTGTTTTTTTTCACATTCATTCAACACATGATAGCTCCCTATTTTATACTGAATTATTTTGGTAAAAAATTAATGAAACATTAGTAGTTATTTTCAAATCTGTAAAATACCAAACGATTTAACTTTTTAATTTATTTTATTTGAAAAGATTCTTGTGATTTATTTGTTTTCAGTATTAGGTAAAAGAAAATAAGTTTAAAATCACAATAAGGCATCTAAGGACTTTTGTGGAGCAAGATTTTTTCCATTGAATTAGCTAAATGAGATTAACATTCATTATTTTTCAAGAACTTACCCTTTTTAAAATTTTACTTTTATATTACGTGATTTTTTTAAAATTATGTACCCCTTAATGCAAATATACGGTCAAAGTGCATACTCTAAAACTAGTAATTAAAAATGTAAGAGCCTAAAAAATATTACAAGAATACAGAAGGTTAGTGCGGAGGATTAATGTCACGCCCTAACCTAGGTGAGGTATGGCTGGCACCCAGTGCCGTACTGGCTCGAGCGAACCACTCTGCAACTCTTGAATGTTAGACGTAACCCAGAACATACATAGGCCAACATGGCCGAACTATAGTACTATAAGTTGTCGTGGCCAACATGGCCACAACTTGTAATATAGCGTAGGCGGCCAAGCGTCATATCAGCTAGCCATCATACTCAAAACATCAATACAATGTTTGGGCCGAGGAGGTCACTACGAGTATCAATAACAGACAACCTAGAAAGAAAATATAAATGAGAGCCGGCAAGGCTAGTAACATACTATACATACTAAACCTGTGCCTGCAAAGCCCTAAGAGTATCTGACATCAAAATATTATCGGGACAGGGCCCGGCCTACCCACAAGTCTATAACAAAATCTGATATCATGACCTCTAGACTCGGTTATACTCCGGAAGAGATGGAATCTTACCGATTTCCTAATGAATATCAATCATGTCCACTCTGAGGGCTCGTCAAACTGATTATTTGCAACTGCAGGCATGAAGTGCAGTGCCCGAGCAATGGGACTTAGTACAATGAGATGTACCAAGTATGTAAGGCAGAAAGCAATACATATAAATAAATTCTGAAAACTGAAAAGCATGAAGAGTGAGCTTACCACGTACTCTAGATCGCCTTACTAGATCGCTATCACTTGGATCACTTGGTCTTTCAATCTGATTGAACAACTCAACCTATCATAAAATTCTAAACTATTTCTATCAACCGTTGCTCAGTGATCTTTTGTTGCATCGTCATTGTTACTTATTATAAGAACACAAAGTGGCTCTTACGCGTAGCAAGGTAGACCATCCATAAGGCACACTACAACATTACTATCTAGTGGCACGTACCCGTAGCAAAGCAGACCGTCCGTATGGCTCCTTCTTTCTCAATAAAGGCGGGTAAGGAAAGTCCGAAGGCTAATCCGGCTACTGATGGCTAGAAGGCGAAAAAATATTCGAATCGGACTATGCGTACACATGGGACCATCTATAGCCAACCTTTTTCTTGCCTATGCATTTCATAGATTGTCCATAGATTAACCTTCATTATCCCCCTAAGCTTTCATAGACCGTCGATAGGGAACATAATTATGCATAAATAACATTACAACGGCATGCGACAGTCAATATCTTACAAGTTAGGTACTTGTGTCTATAACGTATAACTTCTTCTAGTACTTTCGGTAACTCTCAGTTCGTATTCTACTTATTAGCTTTAAGGAAACTCATAACTACTCTCAGATTTGTACATCTGTCATGACATACCTTTACAAATTTATTTGGTACATCATAGGGATCGTATTTCATATTGTTTCAAGCGACTCATTGAATTCGTTAACTCAATTTCTACTTCCTTTAATGTATGGAATATCATTACTATTTTCGCATGTGCACGATTATTCTAGTTAGGTAGTACAATGTGCCTCATAACTTATGTGACCTTATGTTCTTCTACGTATGATCTATTCTTCATTCGTTAATTTTCTCATTCACATCCTTTAAATTTACGGGGAGGTTCTTGTTAAGCAACTTATCATATCTCTTAATTTACATCTCCCTCTTATTAGCATTAGGGATCTTCCATAGCTACCTTCACTAACCAATGAAAACTTCTTCGTCCATTTCGTAAGATCATAGGTTCTATACGTGATTTCTACTCGTGAGCCATTTATAATTTACCATTAAACGAAGGCTATAATTCTCGTCGTAGACTCAACATAAGTTCCTTAAGGTCTCTATATATTTCTAGGAATTATCCGTGGATTACAACTACAAGTAACTCATTCTTATCTATATTCACTTTTGAACTATTAGAGGCTCTTAACCCATCGACATAGAACACATGCTAGAACTCGTCCGCTTGAACCTTTTATAAGGGTGATGTCACTACGGAATCATGCTGGAAGAAGAAAAAAAAGCCTTACATACCTTTAAGTCGATCCTTCGACGAAAATGGTGGGACAGTCTCATCTTTAATATAATCTATACAAATGAAAATAACTATATTATCAACAATAGTAACACATCAATTAGCTACCACGCGACAAAGTTGTTCTACGACAAATCAGACAACATCTCCCCCGTTTCTTTCACCTCCCTCAAGGTCACAACATCAACAATAACAGGACACCCTTAATCCATATATCTAGCACCTTAACAACACGAGAACTGCCCAACAACACAATATAACAACAATAATAGGGCCAACGTTAAGCTTAGAAATAGCTAGCTTATGATACATTGAGCGACAATCTTGGTCTTTAACTAGCAACAAAACACTAATCTACACTTCTTCTTCTCATCAAGTTATATATTAACAACAACACACACACACACACACACATACATACAAACACACACACACACACACACACATACACACACACACACACACACACACACACACACACACACACACATATATATATATATATATATATATATATATATATAAAAACTCCAGCCACAACAACATCATAAAGCACCTCAAAATAGTCCAACACAATATCACAACTTCTATATGTCTTTTGACTGTCAACTCATAACTTCGAGCATCAAACAACTTAGCTAGGGCTTAGATATAATCAAAACTCATGTAGGAGAAGAAGAGCTTACCTTTAAACAACAAAGAAAACTACAAGAACAACTCTCCTTAAACTTGAAGCAACTCACAACACATCAACAACATCATATAAGTGATCTCCACCACTTCTACAACACTTTTATTGAAAAACTTAGGTGGTTTGGCCTTGGATATGTATATGAATCTTTAGGATATGCTTAGAGAGAGTTTAGAGGTGCTTGAAGGTCTGATTTGGTCAAAAATGAGATTTAGAGACGAAGCTGCTTGTGCAGTCTCACGAAAATGCAAATATCTCTCTATTCCGACGTCGTATCGAACGATTTTAATATGTTGGAAAGCAAACTTGTAGATCTTCAATTTGATAGGTATATCACCCCGTAACTCAAAGTATATTTAGAGAAAAGCTCAGTGACATTAGATCCAAATTTAGGTCAAATTATAAATGTAACTTGCAAAAAGTTTTTCCGTGTTTTGTTTTACAACTTGTTTGACTTAAAAACTAAACATACGAATATTGTATGATTTAATTACCTTAAAACATGACCTCCTTGGGATATGAACACTCCTAGTTTACCCTGAAAGTATGGGTTATAACATCTTTGATTCGTTTAACCTCCAACCCTCACGATACTTCCTTAACACTTGTTTTAACCCATCATTATCTTTGTAAAGATTCTCCGGCTTACATTGGTTCACTTAAGATGCATTGTAGCATGAAAGTATGGGGTGTCACAATTAAGTATATGTTTCACAAATTATAATAAAGAGATATATCCAATTGATATGGGTTGATATATATATATATATATATATATATATATATATATATATATATATATATAAAACTAACCCTTTTCTCTACATGTATAACTTTATCTTAGAAACATATAGATCATTAAAATTTGCTAAACCTAGAATAGAATAAACTGATCAAAGATTAGGTTAGACCATGTGAATGCATTTGCCCATCTAAGAATAAAAAACCTTCAGATAATAGATGCTTAGCAAAATATCAAAATATAAGATTATTTGGAAACTTTAATTTCTACAATCAATCTAAGAAATGTATATTTTAACAATTAATGTAAAGCCACATAAGTTTAAACGTTAATTATAATTAATTACGAGCCTAACGATATGATTAAAGTGTTCGTGAGGTGCAACCGAGCCTACATGAAATTGGCAGTGTTTGAGATACGATAACGCGCATATAGTAAGAAATCAGAAATTATTATGGATGTCTGTAGTTTTATTCCTGCATGTCTGGATGAATAGAATTTGTTATACAATTACAAATTTGTTTTTAGTTTTATGACCCTATCTTTTTTTTCAAATGAAATCTTTTATATATAAGAGATCTAAAAAGGTCAACTTCTTAAATTCAAAATTGTAAAGAGATATAATTAGGGGGCGGCAAACGGGTCGGATCGGATATGAATGAGTCGAAAATGGATAATTCAAAAAACGGATATATTATCCGACCCGACCCGTATTTGAGACAGATAAAAAACCGGTTATCCGGCGGATAATATGGATATCCGTATTATCCATGGCTTCTTGAGTATGATCACTTTTGGGAGAATTCCTAATCTTCCAAACTTGAGGAACCCCCAATTTGAGGCTTTACAAATGTAAAAGTCAAACACATTAGTTATCCATTTGTTTAACCATTTTCTAAGTAGATAATATGGATCTTATCCATATTCGACCCGTTTTTAAAAAAAATCATTATCCAACCCTTTTTTCAATGAATAATATAGATAAATAACTGTTTTCTTTTAACTACTTTTCCACCTGTAGACATAATATACAAATAGCACATCAAAAGAATCTGTAGCAAGGTTGCAAGATTACCATTAACAGAAGCATCATTTGCTTGATCAAGCCGCTACTACACTCATTTCACAATACACTCAAAGAGTCAAAGTCCATATACGACCTTCATATCTAACTTTTACTAAATCCAGCTCACGATTGGACTACCAATTGAAAAATAAATTACTGTAACAATCCAATATTTTCTTTTGATTTTAGCATCCCTTTGAGACTTCTCACAGGTTGATATAGTATTATGGACTTGTTGGTATGGTTCAGGTTAGGACTCGCGGGATTGAGGATTATTCTGTTAAGTATTTGTACGAGTTTTCTTATCATATTTGGTTTTTCTATCTCTTGAAGGAAAGGACAACATATTTATCATAATTGAGTTTTTCTTTTCTTAGAAGGAAATTATAAATCTCTCATATTTGGCTAGTCATTTTTCTTGGAGGAAAATGTTTTTACTTCTATAAAATGAGGATCCTTCCTTCTCATTTAGTAGTATCAACAATGTAGCCATACGAGGCTTGAGAGTCTTGTATAGGGAAAGAATTTTTGGGACAAGTGTTAGCCTGCCACTTGTGTCTGCCTCTTTGTGAGGTTGTTCTCACGATATTTTGTACTCTCTTTTATATAATGTATTGCTTATCTTCGCCCGTGGATATAGATCAATTGACCGAACCAAGTTAATTGTTTGTGTCTTTTTTGGTATATTTCTCTTTTGTTGTCTGATTTATCATTATTTAAGGTTTGATTTACTAGCTTCCGCATAACACCTGATTATTTCAGTCCTAAAAGTGGTATCTGAGCGAGGTTCGAGACAGGTTCATCTTGGCGGCTTTAGTTCTAGCCATAACCTATTTGACAGTAATCATGATTTTTGTCTGAAAATTTTGATCGAAGTGCGACTCACGTCGAGACAAACTTTGCAGTGAAAATTTAGAGAACTGACATGTTGAAGTTTATGTGAAGAAGGTGGATCAAGTTTATTTTGTCAGAAAATTCAGACACAGGGGGAGAATTATTAGGTGTTTGTCATGATTTACTTAACATATTTGGTTTCCTATCTCTTTAAGGAAAGGAAAACATATTTACCATAATTGAGTTTTTCTTTTCTTAGAAGGAATTTATAAATCTCCCACGTTTGGCTAGTCTTTTTCTTGGAGGAAAAGGGTTTCACTTCTATAAATTGAGAATCTTTCTTTCTCATTTAGTAGCATACACAATGTAGCCATAACGGGCTTGAGAGTCTTGTTTAGGGGGAGAATTTTTGGGACAAGTGTTAGCCTGCCGCTTGTGTGTGCCTCTTTCTGAGGTTGTTCTCTTGATATTTTGTACTCTCTTTTATATAGTGGGTTGCTCATCTCTGCCCGTGGATATAGGTTAAATGAATGAACCACATTAAATATTTGTGTCTCTTTTGGTATATTCCTCTTTTATTGTCTGATTTATCGTCGTTCAAGGTTTGATTTACTAGATTCTGTATGACACCTAATTATTTCGGTCCTAACAGTTTCGTCATATTCTAAACTAAGTTGTAGCCGCTAAAAATTTTCTTGGGCACCTCTGTGATCACAGCCTTAGTGCCCGAGTGCGGTGAATAATGGCTAAGGTTTTAGTTATATAGTTGAAAGGGAGCATGACCGCAGTGGTTGTTCAACTAGTTGACAATTGCTATTGCAGCACCTTGACCGTGATTGCATAAGGGAAGGGTGTCAGATGGGGTCTTACCTAGTATCGTGATGCTTGTGCGCAATGCTCCACACCCAATCCACACTCAATAATGAGTAAAAACGATTGTTGGAAGAATAGTACCCAAAAAGAAGGGGGTCGATTTTCACAGAGAGTTAAATATGGGTGTTAGGGTGTATACTTGATGAGCGTAGATGAAATAGCTCAATGGTACTTTCAAATAAGGGGTTTTGTTACCTACTTCTAAAATTAACACTAGCAATGATCAACTAAGGAAACGATACTAGAAAAAGAGTAATTACTTTTGTTGTTTTTATCAGATGGGTAAAAGGCCTAGGGATGTAACCTTCACCTAGGTGTTAGCCTAATGGGTAAATTACGTTAATATTTGTTTAAGTAATCGGGATGTATTATAACTCTCAACTCTGAATTACCCACTCAATACCTCTCGGTTATAGCGTGATTTTGTCCAAATTGGCTTTCTCAAAGCCCAATTGGGTATCAATACAAATAGTTGATATGAGCTCAAGTCGAGTTTTTCCTATCTCTAGTTCAAACTCTTTAATTAGGCTAGCCAAAATCTTAACTAGCCTAATTTCTTGTTAGCCAAGTTTTTCTAGACTAAGTCCTTCTTTCTCAAGTAAGAACCAAGTCAAATAGGCTTGAATCAATATTTGCAACCATTAATTCAAGAAATAATGCATGAGCAAGGCTAAATAATAAATACCCAATCATAAACAAGCATTAGATTAATTACCCATAAGGTTTACACACTAGGTTTTGGTCACAACCCTAGAAAAAATCTAGCTAATCATAATAGAAATTGAATAAAATAAAGAAGAAGAACTAATTAACCTAATACAAAATTAAATTGATAAAACTAATATTTTGTCACCCAAAATGGTAACAAATTACCCAGAGAAGTAAAGTATAATAGCTACAGCACAAAAAGCTATCAAACTTGGCCTAAAAAAATATTTTCCATCTATTTATAGTGGCCCAAAAATTCGCTGACAAAAATACCTTGCGGGAGGTTTTACGGCTGCACAATTTCATATGCGGTCCGCACTTTTCTTGGTTATGCACATGGAGGATTTCTGCATTCGCACAATTTAGTCTGCGGCTGCACTTTTCCTTCTGCAAGTGCACTTTAGGCAAGGCTTCACACTTAGTTATTTTGCACACTCTCTAAACTTTTTGAATTCTTGTCAGTGCAACCAAGTTTTGCGGCCCCACAAATTATGTGCGATTCTCACTTTTGTAATCATCCTCTGAGCTTCAGCACCAGATTTGCGGTAGCAGAGGTAATTCTGCGGTCCGCACTTTCTTCTAGGGCCGCAGTATGCCTTTAGTGGACCGCACTTTTGGCATGCTGCACTACTTCTTCCAATATGAGCCGAAACACTCCTTTTTGACTTACATTTCTTCGTTGAGGTCCAATTCTCCAACACTGCTGCAGTTTGTATAATTTCATTAGTTTTGGAAACGAAAATCAACACTTTTAGACTAAAACTAAAGTAAGAAGGTACTAATAAATGGTTAAAATCCACACTTATCAACTCCCCCAAACTTAAGTCTTTGGTTGTCCTCAAGCAAATAGATTAGTTCCCACATGCTCAAAGTGAAAGGTCATTTCAAAGAGTCAATTATAATCCATTCATACTCAGTTGGGACCAACAATTACCCACAATACTCATGTAGTTTCAACAAGGTGGCAAATCACATATTATGCACATATAGCTCTAATGTGACATTTGAGCTTCACGAATTGACTTCACTCATCAAGGACTCTTTCTCTATCATGTAGATCACGGTGGACTCCAAACTCTTCCTCCTCTACCTTTTATTTTTCAAGCTCACTTCAAGAGTTAGCACTCAATTTTTAGATCAATGAAAGGTTCACTCCTCTCTCACAAAAGAATATCACAAGTAAGACTTCAAGTACCATAAGCTTGCCCCTCATGTAGATCACCACTAATGTAAACTTACTCAGTTCAAAATCAAGTAGGACTTCTTTCGGATTGTAATGAAGGATTTTGGATTGGGGTAGGATACCATATAGGATAAGTGGTTACGCCCTTCTTTAAGCACTCCACATTTTTTATTGCTTGGCTCACATTTATCAACTCTTATTGGCATTTCCCTTTCTTTGGGGGGAGGGGGGGGGAGGGCTAGAGAGACTTGACATTACTCTTTCTTGTTCATTTCAGTCTTTTTCTCCCGTGACGTTCATACTAGAGATAGTTGCCTCTTTTCAATTTCATCAACCTTCCTTTTTATTCTCTTTTTGGCATTTTCTTTTTGTTCTTTTCTTTTCTTGCCTTCTCTTTTCATAGAGATCGTTTCTTTTCTCTTTTTGGTGCCTTGATTCCTCAACTCTTCCCCCAAACTTATGCCTTAAGCCACTTATTTTGTAAGAGTGTTAAGGAAGGTCTGAGTGCCAAGAGAGAATTACAACTAAACGGGTAAATGCTTGTAGCGTGGTTACCAAATAAGAAAGGCTAAAGGCTCAAAGGGGGTTGACTAGGGATAACAAGCATTTGTTGGCAATAGAAAGCTCAAATGAACCAAGGAAAGCCTACAATTATCTTTCAAACCAAGCAAACTTAGGATTTTGCCTTGAAGCACATTCGGGGCAAGTTCTAGACCATTCACATAAATACTTGGACTAGCAACGAAAAATTACCTCACCCCTCATGCAACTAGACCGTAAAAAAGGATGGAGTCTAATGCCTACATCAATCACAATCAAGTTAAAGATCACGATAGTCCAATTAACCACTCAATGATTATCAAAGTCAACTCAAGAGTCTCAAAGTCACTAACTAGAACTATTTTCTTTCAAAAACCTTATTTCAAACCATAAGCACATAGTTAAGTGTGTTGGTGCCAAATGAAGCATGAATAACTCTTTTTAGAGAATGACTTGATTAGGGCTTTTTCATTACTACTACTATTATTATTACCTAAACACAAAAAACGGACTCATTCCCTTAAGAAAGTTGTCACACTATCCATCCTCGGGAAGAGTCACCCGGTTCACACAACAGACCACCTTTGGAAAGACCCGTGGTATTAAAAAAATTAAAGGCTTATTATCAAAAAAACATGAAAACTATTAACATAAAAAGAAGCTACAAACAAAACAAAAATCAAAGTAAAAAATTAAAAAAGTTAATGAAAGGAATAACTAACAAAAGATAGATAAACTAAAAAGAAATAGAATTATCCAATTATTACATTCCAAATGTATCTAGATGTGTCAAATGTATCAAATAAACTCCATCCCTCCCCCTCTCCCTCTCCCCCCTCCCCCCGAATAAAAGTAAGCATTATCCCAATGCTTAACAAAATAAGAGTGAAAGGAGAGAGGGCAAAGGAACTCCCTAAGTATCCTTGGACATTTCAGTGTTCCCAGCATCATCAACTCCTGTTGCTCAGACAATTGTATATCATCATCATTATATCTGGGAGTGGCGGGAGCGGCAAACATCACACGTACTGTGTCAGCAGCAAGGCATGGCTCATCGGACTAGCCAGCTGGTGCAACCAGTGGAGATGGAACTGGGGCGGACTTGTCTGGGTCAAGCATCATATCAAATGGTAAATTCCTAACTGTAGCTAGTGGGGTCACCTCTTTCCTAAGCTTATCCACTGACTTTTTGCTAACATGATACTTTCTCATATTTTTCACTTCTTTGATCAACTCCTCAATAGCTGAACCATGTAGTACCACAGTGTCCGTGATCAACTTCTAGTTGTCCAGAATCTTGCGCAGCTTCTCATCAAGCTTAGTAGAATCTAGCAGTGCCTGTGTTGATGACTGCCCTGCAACAGTACTAGATATCTCAGATAGCTTTGAAGTAGCTGCCTGCATCTAGTTCTTAAGACTTGCCAATGTCTGGGAGACTCGCAAAGCAGAAAGCGGGCTTGTAGGCATGGGTACCGGCCTCAAAACTGGAGTAGGGACTGCCCTAGGAGTTGTGGTAGGAGTTGCGGACGGAGCTGAAGATGGTGGCAGAGGCATAGCTGCTACACTGGTAGAGGGCTCAGCTGATGTAGATGGAATATCAGTTGTGTTAGAAACTACCACTATCAGCTCATCAGACTGGCCTGTAGTAGTAGAAGGCTAAGCACTCTTCTTCAGGTTGGTCGTATCTTGCGGCGAGTGACACTCAAACGGCTTCTTTGGTTTCACCTTTGTATCAAATGGCTTTGGCTCTACCTTTGCATAAGTGAGGTACTCTATGACAGTGCTGGGGTAAGGGTAAGACTTGTTAGTCTGCTGCACTACCAAAGAGATGTTGGTCGACATCAGGGCACCCACATTGATCGGGTACCCGACCATGAAAGAAGCCACTAGAACTGCACGTGGAACAGGCAAGTTGTTCTCATTATGGCATGGGTCAAGCCTGCTACACACAAAGGTCTGCCAACCTTTTGCCTCAAAGCTCAATGTACCCCGCTGAATGTGTACCCCAGCTGTGATCCATGGTGGAGGTGGTCTCGGTGCTAAGATCTCAGCAAGCCACGACCAGGCCTCTTCTTTCAAGGCCAACTTCTCTAGGTACCCTTCGGCTCCAATTCCTCAAAACCCAAGTACGTGTTCAGTGTGTGCTGATCAAATTTCACCTTAAGGTTGCGTACTTCGGACACCTTTGTCCCCTTGCAAATGTGTGAAATGTTGGCATAGAAATCGCGGACAAAGTGCTCCTTGACATCTATAACCTTATCAATAAACAACATACATCCCTTTCTTAATCCGAACTGCCTCAACACTGCAGGGTTGTATCTATCAAGATCCCTCAATCGGAACTGCCTCACATGTGTCAATGATCTCACCGGCCACCATATTTAAAGGTCAGTGAAAGCAGCCAAACTGACAAATGTGTCTTCTCGTGCTTCCTTCTTCTTTGTCCGCTCAACCCCATTGGATGTACCTTCTCCCCCTTTTCCATCATCTAGAACATCCTGAAATTCTTGCGCATCGGACTCTGAAGCAGCTAGCTCGAAAGCCTGGCTAAAACTTTTCGAACCCTTGAAGTGCTGTGAGATGATGAAGCCTCATCCATGGGCTCAGATCGTCCCTGTAGCCAGGACTGTGCAGCTGCCTACTCCTCCGGACTAGACACGGAGTTGCCCTCGAAAGGCTCCCTAGACAGGGCATAAGAACTAGACTTGGAGAAGTCTGCAACCCTCCCTCTACCTCCTGTGGTCTTCTTCCAAATAGGTTTGGGCACACTAAGGGGCAAGGCACCACGTCCTTGACCCCTCGAAGACTCTCCTCTACCCTTAGCAGTTTCGCCGCGGCCACGTGATCCAACCATTGTCTGTATCAAAACTAAGAGGATTGTTAGTTGCACGTCATCATTCAACACAACTAGGACTTATGCATGCAAGGGATAATAGTGTGGACACAGTAGGGTTTCATCAGAATGTCATGCTTGCAGAAGGGGATCTGCGATCTGCACTTTTCTAATGTGCTGCCTCATAAATGGGGATTTTGACTACTTATTAGTGCTTTTTAGCTTTCGTTAGTCCAAAAGCATTTACTCATGTTCCCGAAAACTGAAAAAATGTGCTTAATTACAGAAATATTAGAAGATGAACTCCCGAGATGAAATCCAACTCAAGAAGGAGTAATATGAACTCAAGGACAAAAAAAGGCACAAAAGCTCAGAAGTGCGGACCGCAGAATATTATTTGCGGCCGCAGGTGGTGAAGGAAAATCCATCAGAGACTGGTGCAAAGTGCGGTCCGCACATGAATTGTGCGGCCGCAGAAGCTGGGTTAGAGTAAAGTTCAAAAAGTCTACAATTCAAGCCCAGCAAAAGTGTGGACCGCACAATTATTGTGCAACTGCAGATGAAGAGCTGTGCGGCCGCACATGTAAAGGTGCAGATCACAGAAGAGCAAGGTGCGACCGTACATGTAAAAGTGCGGACCGCAGAAAAAGTGCAATACGGCCACAATTCAGAATTATGCGGCCATAGACTTCCAATCCTGTCAAGCTGAAAAAAGTGCGGACCGCACATGGAATTGGCTGCCACAGAACCTCCAAAAGGGCATTTTTTTTCCGAAATTTCAAGCCCTGTATAAATAGACAAGTTTCACATTTTTAGGTCAACCATCAGCAGCTACAATAGTCGTTTCTCTTTAATTCTTTTAGTAGTTTTTCATATTTTGAGTTATTTTAACATAGATTTTATCATTTCAATCTTGAAATATGAGTTTAAGTATCATTTCTTCTTCTTTTTCTTCAATTTCAAGCATGAGTAACTAGATTTTTACTAGGGTTGTATCCCAACCCTAGTGTGTAAATTTAATGGGTGTTTGATTTATTGTTTGTTTTTGGTTGGGTGTTTATTATTTAGCCTTGTTCTTGCTTTATTTTGTGGAATTAATGGTTGCAAATATTAGTTCATGCCTATTTGACTTGGTCTCTACTTGAGAAAGAGAGACTTAGTCTAGGAAAACTTGCTAACAAGAAATTGGGTCAATTGATAGATTGATAAGCCCAATTAAAGGGTTAAAACCTAGAGATGGTAACAACCTGACTTGAGATTTTATCAACTGTTTTGTTCAATACCCATTTGGACTTAAAAGCCAACTTGGGCAAAATCACTCTCTGACCGAGAGTTATTGAGTGGGTAATTGAGTGTTGATAGCTATAATACACCCCGACCAATAAAACAAGCTTTAAAGTTTATATCCCATTAGGCAAACACCTAGGTGAAGGTCATAGCTCTAGGCCTTTTACAACATTTGAAAAACAACAAAAACAATCTTCTAGTTTTATTTCTTAAATTGTAAATGTGGTTCAAATTAGACTTTAAAACATCTCAATTTTGTGGTAGTGCAAATTCAGATATACAAGTTCACATGCTACGATATATACTACTAAATCCCACTCTTATACCTCCCTGGGGAATTCGACCCCGACTCTTGTTGGGTATTATTATTGCATCGATCATTTTCATAACCTTGAATAGAGGAGTGAAATTGGACGAGATCAATTTTTGGCGCCATTGCCGGGGAGCATATAAATGGAGTTAGCTATTTATTTAGGTGTGTTTTTGGGAATATCTTGTTTTCCTTCCTTGTTACTAACGTGTTGAGTTATTATAGGTGCAATCATGGCAAACAATGAGATCCGAAACATAGCTTTGGGGGATGTGGACGTTGAGGATGATCAAATGGATGAGGTCTCTCTTGAAACTCAAGCCAATAGACGAGGACGAGTGCCTCCGGACAATGTGCCCGCTCCACCCCCACCTCCACCACGAGCGGCTCCACACTGGGTGTTGCCGAATGAAGGGTATGCATGTGCAATAGTCCCTCCTCGTATTAAGGCAGGAAACTTTCAAATAACCAACGTGATGCTCACTTTGCTTGACCAACGTGGGTTTTTCACCGGTGCACCGTGTCAAAATGCATACAAACACTTGTAAGAGGTTCGTAGATACGTGTTGGGTGAGTAAACAAACAAATGTCTTCGAGGATGCTTTGAGGCTAAAGCTTTTTCCCTTCTCTCTACGGGGGAAAGCTTTAGATTGGTTTGGACGTTTGCCAATTCATTCTATTCATACTTGGGATGAATTAGCGGAGAAATTTATTTCTAAGTACTTCTCTCTTGGGCACATGGCTATTCTTCGGGATGAAATTCTAGCATTCAAGCAAGAGCCCAATGAACCACTACACGAGATATGGAAAAGGTATAGAACAATGGTAAAAGAGTGCCTCAACAATGATATGACGGAGAACATGATTCAACAAACTTTCTATCGGGGGATCAATACAACCAACCAATGTGTAGTGAATTAACTTGCCGGTGGAAACTTCATGACGACGCCGTATGCGAAGGCATGTGATATCTTGGATGAGATGGCGGATACTTCATCAGCATGGCAATCTCGGGCTAATGTTCCACAAGATGATCCCAATGTGATTCTTCTTCACAAAGAGTTGCATGATCATGGACAAGCCATAGCTGAGTTGACTACCATCATGAACCAATTGGAAAAGGCTCAACTTCAACAAGTGCAAAACCCGAGGCAAGTTAATGCAATGGAGGGAGTAAGTATGATGGTGAACAAGAAGTCCACAAGTGCAACAAAGAGTGGACAATTTTGTGCAAGATGATAGTGGATTTGATCAAGATGACTCTTACAATGACCAAGAAGAAGAGATCCAGTATGTGAAAAACTTTCAAGGGCAAAGAAACAACTTCCAAGGTCCTAGCCAATAACAATGGAGACTTCAAAATAATCAAGGCAATTGGAATTCTCACAATCAAGGTAATTGAGTGGTGGAGAAAATCAAAGCAATTGGAATAATAGCAACAATCAAGGCAATTGGAGTGGAGGCAATAATCAAGGGAATTGGAATAACAATAATAACCAAGGCAATTGGGGAGACAACAACCAAGGCGGGTGGAACAACAATCAAGGAAATCGGGGGTCGGGTTCTCAAAGGTCCCCGATGTTTCAACAACCGAGTAACCCACCCCCTTATCCTTCCCATGCTCCTAGTTCGTCCAACAATGAAATGGGCCGTATTGAGAACATGTTCAAGTAGATGAAGGAGAAGAATGTCGATTCCGATGCCCAACTTGCCTCACACAACACATCGATCCGCAACTTAGAAGTGCAAATGGGGCAAATCTCTCAAGCTTTAAATTCTCGTCCTAAGGGGGCGCTACCAAGTGATACGGTGTTGAATCCAAAGGGTGGGAACAACACGGGGCATGCCATGGCCATCACTACAAGAAGTGGAAGAGGTGGGAATGCACCTACCTCAAGTCAAAGGCAACTTCTGGATGATGACCAAGTGGTAGAAGAAGAAGATATCCCGAACAATGTGGTGCAAGTAAATGATGAAGTGCGGATTGATATTGATGACACGGTGGAAGAGACTTAAGAGGAACTGAACCCGGCTAGGGATCATGTTATTGACATATCTGAATCGGCAGTTCAAAAGGCTAAGGCACCATTGCCTAAGCCACCTCCTCCATATCCTCAAAGGCTCGCCAAGCAAAATGGCAAGAACCAATTCAAAAAGTTCATTGACGTGATGAAGAGTCTCTCGATAAATGTGCCATTAGTTGAAGCCTTGCAGCAAATGCCTGGTTATGCAAAGTTTATGAAGGATTTGGTGACAAAAAAGTGGTCGATGAATTTGAAACTATCAAAGTCACTCATCAAGTGAGTGCAATTGTGCACTAGATGGCTCCTAAGTTGGAAGATCCCAGTGATTTCATAATCCCTTGCACCATTGGAAGTCCTAAGTTTGCAAAAGCTCTTTGTGATCTTGTGGAGAGTATCAATTTGATGCCATATTCAATTTTCAAGACCTTGGGAATTGGGCAACCAAGACCCACATTACAAATGGCCGATCGTACAATGAAAAGACCATTGGGGGTAATTGAAGATGTATTAGTTCGTGTTGATAAGTTCATTCTCCCAGCGAATTTTTTTATTCTTGATTGTAAAAAGGACTATGAGGTGCTGATTATTCTTGGAAGACCTTTCCTTGCTACGGGGAAGACTGTTGTTGATGTGGAAGTCGGATAACTCACTTTCCGGGTGGATGATGAAAAGGCTGTGTTCCACGTGTGCAAATCTATGAGGCAATCGAATAGCAATGAAGTGTGTTCATTTGTGGACTTGGTGACCCATGTGATTATTGATTATACAGGTGCCACAATTAATGTGGGTGATATGTTGGAGGCCGTCTTGCTCAATTTTGATGATGACGACATGGATGGCTTCATGGAATGTGTTAATTCGTTGCAAGGAATGGGGTCGTACAACTATGCACCCTGGAAACTTTTCTTGGATCTCGAGAATAGGAAAACTCCTACAAAGCCTTCAATTGAAGAGCCTCCAATCTTGGATTTGCAGCCATTGCCTCCACATCTCAGGTATGAATTCCTTGGCCCTTATTCTACTTTACCAGTTATTTTTTTCTCTTGTTTGACTAACGTGCAGGTTGACTCTACGTTGGCAGTGCTCCACAAGAGGAAGAAAGCTATTGGGTGGAGTTTGGTGGATATTCGGGGAATAAACCCCGCATTTTTCATGTACAAGATTAACTTGGATGAAGATGCCAAACCCTCCATTTAACATCAAGCGAGACCCAATGAAGCCATGCAAGACGTGGTCAAAAAGGAGATTATCAAATGGTTGGATGCCGAGGAGGTCTACCCTATTTCCGACAGCTAGTGGACTTCTCCGATGCAATGTGTCCCGAAAAAGGAGGGCACAATAGTGGTCACCAATGGAAAGAACGAGTTTATTCCCACAAGAATGGTGACCAGGTGGAGAGTGTGTATGGACTATCGCAAACTAAACAAAGTCACGAGGAAAGACCATTTTCCACTTCCCTTCCTTGACCAAATGCTTGATAGGTTGACCGGCCGTGCTTTCTATTGCTCTCTAGATAGATATTCAGGCTACAACCAAATTCTTATTGCCCTAGAAGATCAAGAGAAAATACCTTTTACATGTCCCTATGGCACTTTCGCTTTCAAGAGGATGTCATTTGGCTTATGCAATGCACCGACGACTTTTCCAAGGTGTATGATAGCGATCTTTACGGATATGGTAGAGGACTACCCTGAAGTCTTCATAGATGACTTTCGGTAGTCGGGGATTCCTTTGATGATGGTATGGCAAATTTGGATAGAGTATTGGCAAGGTGTGAAGAAACAGACTTGGTGCTAAATTGGGAGAAAGGCCATTTTATGGTCGAGGAAGGCATTGTCCTTGGCCACAAAATATCAAAGAATGGCATGGAGGTCGACAAGGCAAAGATAGAGGTGATTTCTAAACTTCCACCTCCAACTTTATTGAAAGGCGTGAGAAATTTCTTGGGTCACTCGGGGTTCTACCGGCACTTCATAAAAGATTTTTGTAAAGTGGTGAACCTATTGTGCTAGCTCTTAGAGAAAGATGCAAAGTTTCACTTCAATGATGATTGTATGACAGCTATTGAATTACTAAAGTTCAAGTTGACAACAACTCCCATTATCACCGCTCCTAATTGGAGTATTCCTTTTGAGCTCATGTGCGATGCTAGTGATATAGCGATTGGACCAATTTTGGGGCAAAGTATCAACAAGATTTTTCATTTGGTCTACTATGCTAGTAAGACCATGAATGATGCCCAAGTAAATTACACCGTTACAGAGAAAGAGCTCCTTGCCAATGTGTTTGCTATTGAGAAATTCTGCCCGTACCTGATGGGTGCAAGGGTTATTGTTCATGCGGACCATGCGGCACTTCGTTATCTTATGAGTAAGAAAGATTCAAAAGCTAGTTGATGAGATGGGTGCAATTGTTGCAAGAGTTTGATATTGACATTCAAGATTGGAAAGGGAGTGAAAATCAAGTGGGGGACCACTTGTCTTGTTTGGAGGAGGAGGGGAGGTCGCATGATGGACTTGAGATCAATGAATACTTCCCCTATGAGCAACTCTTAGCCATTTCAATTAAAGAGGTTCCATGGTTCGCCGATCAGGCAAACTTCCTTGCGTGTGGAATCATCCCGGATGAGTTCTCTTCAAATCAAAGGAAGAAGCTCAAACGAGATTGTCAAGATTATTATTGGGATGAGCCTTACCTCTTCTGTATTTGCACGGATAGGGTAACTAGAAGATGTGTACCGGATGAAGATCAAAATGTTATTCTTCAGGCTTGCCATTCTTCGCCTTATAGTGGTCACCATGCGGAGCAAGAACGGCGGCAAAAGTGTTAAGTTGTGGTTTCTATTGGCCCACTCTCTACAAAAATGCAAGTGATATGGTGAAGAGATGTGATGAACGCCAATGGGCCGGTGGAATCTCAAAGAAGAATGAAATGCCACTCACTACCATTTCGGAGATTGATATCTTTGATGTGTAGGGTATTGACTTCATGAGCCCTTATGTGAGTTCTTGTGGAAACATCTACATCTTGGTAGCAGTTGATTTGTATTTATATGGCTTGAGGCCATTGCTCTACCCAACAATGAAGCGAGAAGTATGGTGCCGTTTTTGAAGAAGAATATTTTCACAAGATTTGGTACTCCGCGGGCTATCATAAGCGATGGGGGGTCGCATTTTTGCAACAAGGCTTTTGACACTTTGCTTAGCAAGTATGGTGTCACTCATAAAGTTACGACTCCCTATCATCCACAAGTTAGCGGTCAAGTGGAAGTCTCTAACCGGGAGATAAAGAGTATCTTGTCCAAAACAGTGAATGTTAACCGGATGGATTGGTCTAAGAAGCTTGATGATGCACTATGGGCTTATCGGACTGCTTACAAAACTCCTATTGGGATGTCTCCATACCAGTTGGTGTTTAGCAAATCTTGTCATCTTCTGGTGGAACTTGAGTATAAAGCCATGTGGGCTTTAAAAAAGTTGAATCTTAATTGGGATGCAACCACTAACTTGTGGTTTGCACATTTGAATAAATTGGATGAGTTTCGGTATCATGCATATGCAAGTTCGTCCTTGTACAAAGAGAAGTTGAAGTACCTCATGACAAATACATCCGAAACAAGGAGTTCAGGGTGGGTGATTTTGTGTTGTTGTTCAGCTCACGATTGAAGATGTTTCCCAGAAAGCTTAAATCTAAATGGAGTGGTCCTTTTGAAATTGTGGGTGTGACACCTTTTAGTGCATTGGACTTGAAGAAAAAAAAAGATGAGGTATTCCGAGTCAATGTTACTGTGTGAAGTATTATTTGGGACAAGTTGATGATGGCCACGTGATGACAGTTATTCATTTGAAATGATTGTAATCTGCGTTGTGCCGCGAAGTTAAATCAAGCGCTTCTTGGGAGGCAACCCATGTTTTTTTTTTCTTTTCCTTTTCTTCTTTTGTAGATAGGTGTTATTTGTGTGCTAACTGGATTTGGAGTGTGTTGCAGGAATGAGTGTGATTTACAGGAACTATGCTCAGAAAATTAGCTAAGTGTGGAAAAAGTGCAGATCGCATGTGAATTCTGGGGACTGCACAATTGTGATTGCTACAGCAGAAGGGAACTGCAGCCGCACAATTACTGTGTGGACCGCACAAATTGAAAATGAAAAATGAAAACTCTCTGAAGTTTGGTTTGTCAGAAAAATGGCCAAAGTGCGGCCGCCAACAAAATATGCGGTCCACACCAAAAATCTGCGGCCGCACCACAAATTTTGCGGACCACATATCAGCAAGGGCATTTGAGCCCCCAGGTAACAGAGTGCAGACCGCAGAAGAAATTCTGCGGCCACACTCCTCCCTTGTCCCTCAAGTCTGATCTTCCAAGTATAAATAGTAACCTTAGGATCACTGTACATTTTTTTCCCTCTCTGAGCACTCTAAACTCTAAAACTTTGAAATCGTCTATTCAATCTTCTGCCACACTAAATCCACATCTGTGATTACTCATCTGCATTACTTCATATCTGGTATGCTTCAATTACATATACACTTTTTCAATTTTAGTTTAATTTAAAATTTTTAGGTAGTTTTAGGCCATTTGTCAATAGATTTCAATTTTACTACCATGTGGGGTTTAAACTGTGTTAGGTTAACTGATATTGCTTTGTGGGGAATGGGAGAATTGAATTTCATGCTTAATTGTTAATACCATGTCGAATTTGTGCAAAAATTGAACAACCCTAAAAAGTCTGCTCGTAATTATTTGAAATCGGCGGTCTCACAAGAATTGTGCGGTCCGCAGAAGTTAAGATTAGGGTTCTTTGGTCAAAGTTGATTCTGCAGCCGCACTTGAAATTGTGCGGACCGCAGAAATCCCATCGCGGCCGTAGAAAAGTAAGTGTGGCTGCAAAATAGCCCAATCTCTGTCTTCAGAGAGTTGACATTCAGTGAGTTTAATATGTAACCGCGACGATAAGAATGCGGACCAAAATTCAAATCTGCGGTAGCACTAATAATTGTGCGGACTGCAGTTTCATTTCTGCGGCCGCAAGTTCAAATTGTGCGGTTCACACAACCCATCCTGCAGCTGCACTTATAATTGTGCGGACCGCACTCCCCTACCTTACAAGTATGTTTTACACCAGGTTTTTCATTGATTCATTAGTGTGTTCTTGTATATTTGTACTTGAATCACTGCTGATACTTGCCTTTGCTTGGTACAGACAATGGTTAGATCATGAGGCAAACGTGACACTTTAAAGGGGAGGGATGAACCTTCCAGGGATCGAAGCAAAAGCACTATACCCCTCGCCCTCCAAAAGATTATCACCAAGAAAGCTATAGCCGGCAAAGGAATACATCTAGAGCCCTCCAAATAGTTCATATGCATCATCTCGAGAAGCATCAGAGGGCGATTCAGTGCAAGAGCTGCCTGCTGTCCAATCACAGCCACAGGAAAGGTATCAACTCCAGGACGAGCCTTCCTCCTCACATAGCACCTCCGAAGGTTCGGAGAGTGCCAGTCAGGTTCAGAGCCCTCTTCTACACCTGTCCCTGAGGCACCAGCGTCTACTGTGGATGATATTCCGGATGACGACTGAGGGGATGATTACAATTGCCGGCCTTGAGAGGTGCAGAAGAAAGAGGTCTTGGAGGACCGGTTCATCAGTCTAGCTGCCTTTACTAGCTTTCGTGGGTGGTGGACGGTGAGGTCGCTCACTCTTGAACGACAGGTCCAATTGAAAGATCTTGAATAGTATAATCTGACAGTCTTCACGCAGTTCCTAGAGTGGAAGGGGTGGAGTTGGTTCACCCATAGCGTAGTGGACGCAAAAGGGTATCTTGTCTGGGAGTTCTACGCTAATGTGGCCCACATAAAGAAAGGGACAAAAGTGACAAAAGTGAGGAATCTGAAGGTGCGGTTTGACCAGCACACATTGGACACCTACTTGGGGTTTGATGATGTTGAACCTGCATAGTACTTGGAGAAGCTGGAAATGAGAGATGCAGCTCGCCCATGGCTAGCTGAGATTCTTGCAGCCCTAAGGCCACCTCCACCATGGGTCACAGCAGGGGTTCCTATTCAGCGGAACACCCTAAATTCGAGGCGAAGGGATGGCAAACCTTCGTATACAATAGACTAGACCCGTGCCAGAATGAAACTAACCTACCTATTCCATGGGTAGTGCTAGTCATTATGGCCGGGTACCCGATCAATTTGGGTGTCGTGATGTCGGCCAACATGTCAGTGGTCGCCGGGCAAGCTGATACCTCCTACCCGTATCCCAACACCATCCCTGAGTACCTTACGAATGCACGGGTAGCCCAGAGATTTTGATACGAAGGTTCGGGTGAAGAAGCCCTTCTGTTGATATTCTCTGATGGATGCCCACAACCCAAAGAGAAAGGGTCAACCGACTACCACCGTAGGCCAGTCAGATGAACCATCAGTGGTGGGTACAGAGACAGCTGATATGCCAGCCACTTCAGCAGAGCCTTCTACTAGTGCAGCTGCCATGCCTCCACCTTCAGCCTCAGTGCCTTCCAGTTCGACTTTAAAGCTGGTGCCTATGCCCTCTGCTCCACTCACTACGCTGCGAGTCTCCCAGATACTGACAAGCCTCAACAACTGGATGCAGACAGCTACTGCAAAAATGTCTGACATATCCGGTCAGGTTGCAACACAGTCATCTATTCCATCACCCCAGATCCCCCCACAGCTAAGGAATCCATGATGAAGTTCTTGGACAACCAGAACACAATTATGGCCACTCTGGTACAACATGGGTCAGTCATAGAGGAGCTGGGAAAGGAAGTGAAAAAGATGCGAAAGTCCCACCCCTCCAAGAAGTTAGTGGACAAGCTCCGGCGATAGGTTACCAAGATTGCACCAGCCAGAGACAATCCATTTGATATGCTGATAAACCCGCACCACCCAGGCCCAGATCCTACAGATCCTACAGCACCAGCTGGCCAGTCTGAGGAGCCAGACACTGCTGAGGCAGTCCGTCAGATGTTCACCAACCCAGCCACTCCTGGACTTGAGGATGATGAGATCCAATTGGATGAAGCTGAGGTCGGTGCCACTGCTGGGAACACAGAGATGGCCACCAAGCCATAAGGAGTTTTCTTCACTCTCACCCTGCTCTTACTCTTATGTTGTTAAGCATTAGGGACAACGCTTATTTTTATTCGGG